>PVJX010030041.1:0-22422 GCA_004027295.1 Dolichotis patagonum
TTGGAGCTCAGCAGTAGTCACCTCTCGCTTGCATCCAGAGAGATACAAGCTCATTAGATTTGGGCTGTGCCTGTAATAAAAGAGATATTTTCTTTAGTATCTGAAGTGTTTTTATTAATATTCCAAGCATTAATAATACAATGTAGGTAGAAGATGAATTGTTCCTGAAGGAACTGGAGCAATGCTATTGCAGACAATTACTGAAATGAGAGACTCTGTTTGGTCTTATAAGGGAGCTCACTCTCATGCACAGGAAGTGTCTTATGAATGTGTGTTTAGAACACATCACACTGAGTTTTGAGGGAGGACTAGAAATCACATCAAACTGTAATGCTTTGGTGCAGGACTAGAAACCGGTGCTAACCTCACAAGACTTTGGAGGGTATTCCGATGTCCTTGCCAGCACGCCTTCCTACCTGCCTCATGGGAACCTAAATTCTAATTTCAGGTAAAAATGAGAAAAATGAGATCTCCACTAGGTGTGTAAAGGCAATGTGCCTTGATAGGTTTGTGTGTGTGTGTGTGTGTGTGGTTCCCTGGGAATTAAGTCTCTGAGATGGTTTCCTCAAAGGCCAGTGCTGGGGACGTGGTGGGGAGGACTAGCAACCCCAGAGTGCAGTGTTACTTTCAGCCTACACTGCAGGTTTACCTGGGAGGCAACTGTCCCCCACAGTCTGCACCTCTGGCCCCTTGGCACGGAGGTGCACCCTGTCACCTGCTGGTCAGCAGAATGTGAGTGGAGGTGAGGTGTGGCATCGTGGGAACTAGACGTTTTAGAGGTAGACTTGGCCTCTGTTAGTTTTTCTCTGCTGCTGTCCTAGAGGAGACAGAGGCAGAAGTGAGCACAGTGACGGACGAGGCCTGGGGGCTGGCCTGCCCCGCCTATCCTGGCCTGCCATTTTTTGGATTGAGAAATAAACTACTGTCAGAATCCTTCTCCTTTGGACACTGTTGGTGTCTAGCTGCCCTTTATTATATGTGAACATGAGTTGGAGAAGGAGGCAAGCACTACTCCGGGGATGAGATGAAGGCGGGACAGCAGAGAGAGACCCTCAGTTCACACCTTCCCAAGGCTGTGCCTCACTTTCAGCAGGTGGCATAGTGTCTAGTTTCAGGCTTTGCCCATTTTTGTTGTTCAGAATGAAAGTGGTCAACTGATCTGCTTATCTATTTATTAGAACAAGTATTCACCTAGTACCAGCAATGCATCAGGACAAATCTGCTGGGGTGGGGACACTGCCAACAGGAACAGAACAGCTGGCTCTGCAGTGCCCCATGACCACAGTTAGGGTCCCCAGAGCTGGAGAATCAGGGGTTCGGAGAAAATGCATCACCACAATTGTGTGTGACAAGAGCTGCAGAGACACAGAACCAGGAAGCTGTGCAGGCCTGAAAGACACTGATTTTTGCCGAATTTTAGTGGAGATGATTCACAACTGCCACAGTTCAGATGGCTACAGGCAGTTCAAATGCCCTTACGACTGGGATATTGGTAATAAGCAATAAAAAACAATTTCACAAAGTAGATAAAATTTAAAAAATTAGGCTTACATACTTGGAGGTATTTTATTAATTAGAAATTGGGGAATAGTTTTTACAGAGTGAAGCAGACATGGATTGTGTATAGATTGACGATTAGACTTGAAATAGGGTATTGGGAAGAGTTCCTTTCCCACACAGACAATGAAAGTAAGACAGAGAGATAACAGGAATGCACCTGAAGGAAGTCCTGCATCTGTGTGTGACAGATGTGATGGATCGGCATGACCATTCTATTATCTTTGTGATGGCATGGTCTGCACGTCTATTTGTCATGTTTTGTGTTGGGTGTTGAAGATCCAGCAAGATGTTATTATGTGTGGGTGGAAGTGAGCTGCCTACCTTGCATAATCACCAAAAGTTTACTGACATCCCAATTACTGGCTGAAGGATTATGATCGAATGAGAAGTCTACCAAAATAGTCAGTGGAATATACAGTGATGAATTTTAAAAAGATTGAACCATTGCAAATACAGTTCTGCGGTGCTATTTTGACATAAAAGATGAGGCCTAGAAGACCCCATGTAATGGTGTCTACAACATGGACCTTAAAGGACTGTGACATTCATGGAATTTGAAGGATGAAAGGCAATTTGGGGATAATTTGACCGGATAAAATCATCTCGTATTTATTCATCCATTCACTAGAAAACAATGTCAGAGCCTCGGCCAGCACCGTTATTTTGAGCCACAGGCATCCATCTGGGCTACTAAAGAGGGGCCTGGATTACTGAAGCAGCCAGTGGTCAGCAGCAGCATTTAATACTGGCTTCAGCTGTGACCCTGCAGAGAAAGGCTTAGAGACTGCAGCAGGCATTCTCAAGTTCCAGTGGCTGGAGGAGGAGACAGACACAGGCAAGAAAAACTTTCCAGATAAAGCCTGGAAAGGGTGAACGATTTGGGCAAAGCTTTGCCCTCATGCACAGGAGGGCTGGAACACGAGCTCAGAGACTTCTACTCTTTTGAGTCATGTTTCCGGAGAAGTTAAAAGAACAGTGTACTTTATTTCACAAATGCTTTACTGTAAATAGAAAACATTTCCCATCGATCTTTTTCTGTAGTGTTACTGCTTTTATTATTTCACGCTTAGTTTTTCATGCACAAAAAAACTTGTTGAGTTACAGAGAGTGCATTTTTTGTGTGGAATCTTTGCTTTGCATGGGTTCAATTTCATTCTCAGTAGGGAAGTAAGGCGCCACTGTGGCATTCTGCCTACCAGAGACCATGTCCTCTGGAAGTGGAGCTGGTGATCCCTCCTTGATGCTGGAGGCATAGAGAGGAGGATTACAAAGAAATGAGAATCCCTACCAGGGCCAGTTGGTCTGAAGTGACCTGCAGGATATGACTCAGCAAATTTAAACCCGGAAATCAGTGATGACAGGGTAATTGCTGAAAACATTGATTGTTAGAATTAACAAGCTGGGAAAAAGAGTCCTTTGAGATTTTGGGGATGTTTTCTTAAAATACACAGTACAAAGGAAAAGTAAGTACAAGGAGACAGAATGTGACACACACACACACACACACACATACACACACACACACACACACACACCAAAACAAAACAGCCAAACCAATCCATTGATTGTGAGGAATCATTCTATTTGATTTCATGTACCATCTTCCTTCTGATGGGTTCAGATTCCTTGACTTAAAGAGTGCATTCCATTCTTCCATGAAATTAAACAGCAAAGCATATGCAGACCATGATCCTCGAGGGTTTTGGACACTGTTGATAGGCTAGATGCAGACTTAGTGACTGCAGGTGTCAGAACCTCGGGGCTCACTGGCCTGCCTGGGATGCTAACCTCTCTCATACCAACTTGTGCATCTGCCTTATCTCCCTGGCAGGGCTGCTGTCAGATTTTCAATGATGCAGAATGGAAATCCGTGTACAAATAGATCTTGCCAATGTGTTTGACTTGCGGGACGTCTTTGAGTGATTAAAATGCGGAAGGTGGCTGTGTCCTGCACACCCTCATGAACTATGTCACCTAAAAAAGGAGGACAGGGTCCCTGGAGAGTGCTAGACTGCCTGGTCTTCCTTCCTTCACGGTCAGTTCCTGCATCTCCAGGATGAGCTGAGTCACCTGAGAAGGGACACGATTTTGGGTTGCAGTGTGGCCAAAGTGTGTAGGATTTGTAATGCAAGCTCTCATTTTTACAGCCTTGGACTAAACCAGGAGGGACCATTAACTTTCAGATGCAGTGTGCATTCACAGCAGACTACCAAGAGGAAACGGGAATAAAGGGGACGGTGGCTTTCATGATAACTTGTGATGGGGAGAAGCACACATCATAGCTCAGTTGCTCAGAGGAAATAAGGGCTGAGGGCTGCACGACCAACCTTCAACAGACCTGTGAGCTCTGCGTGTCACCTTCCCCTTGTGCCTCTGGCTCTGCCCTGGGAGGTAGAGGTTCTGGGGTTCCCAGCCACAGAAAGAGAGGCTTCTGGATGTGTGGTGGCCTCACAGAAAAGGTGAGAAAGAGGATGATGCTGTCCATCTGCATTTCTCCCTTTTGACCCTAGAACAGTGGGTTCTGTTCTCATCCCATTCTAGGGAAGAGGCCGCTGTGAAAGTCAACATAAGCATTGGCGCCATACCTGTGGGACGAAAGCAAAGGGAGAAGCACGCTGCCGAGTTGGCCTCCATTTCTTACCTGTGCGGGTAAAACTTGGAATGGAATGCTTCAGTTTTGGTGTCTGATAGAATTTCAGTCTGCAAGGGTGAGCGGACCCATGGGCACCGGTCCTGCTCTGTCCTGGGGCGACTTTGCTGATTCAGGACTTCCATACCTCACTGTCTTCCTCCTTTTTCCTAGAAGAGCTCAGACTGGAAATTAGAAGGTGGGAGTTGTAGCAGGCAGGTCAATAGGAACATGGCTTGGCTTTTCTAAGCTAGTTCGTCCATCTCCAATAAAAACCATGTATTTCTTGTGGCACTGTGTAATTTCTGGTTCTTTCTCCTTATTCTGAGTTCTTTGACGGTCTGCATCCTAGTCTTTCTTCCCAACTGAGGATTGAACCCTGAGCCTTTGCACTGAGCTATACCCTAGCCCCTTTTATTTCAATATTTCTAGGCAGGATCTTGCTAAGTTACTAAGTTGTCCAGAATGAGCTCCAATTTTTTGTCCTGCTGCTTCGGTCTCTTAGAGTGCTGGAATTAAAGGTCTGTGCTCCCACCCCAGCTTTCCTGTCTTGTTTCTTATCTCATGGGTCAGGGAACCTGGATTGCCAGGTTGCCTGAATGCCATGCTTTGTGTCTCGGTGTCTCCCCAAAGCCTCATACATTCGTGGGGGGGGGAGGATGGGCTTTTCGGAGGCAGCTGAATCTAGAGTTTGTGGTTGATTCATGATCTAGTGCTGGGATCATGGGTGTGAGGAAAGGTTTATTCAGCTCACATTTACTCAAAAATGGAAGCAGAGTCCTGTATGTAAATCTGACAGTAGTTTAAAGAGCAAGCGACAGTGTTGTGCCTGTGGGAGGAAAGCAAAGGGAGAAGCACGCTGCCGAGTTGGCCTCCATTTCTTACCCATTTCTTGCACCCGTAAAACTCAAATGAATTCCCCTTGCCATGAGAGTCCTGGGTGGGGACGCCCTGTGATGCATGAGTCCAAAACCATAGGCTGCTCCCGATGGCTTTATTCTCCCTCCAGAGTCACAGTAGATGCTCCTTCCCCTCAGAGACCCCGAGTCCATGGTGTGTCACAGGGCGTGGGCTCCTCCTGCCAACACTGAAATCATGCATAGCCGGTTCTCACATCTTTGTGAATAGTTTTAAAACCTGAAACTACATTTACAACTTGGATTGGGTCTGGTTCATGGATTGTTTGCCTTTGAGAGCTCCAGGAGATGTGGAGGTCTTGGGTGGTGTGTGTGTGTGTTTGTGTGTGTGTGTGTGTGTGTGTGTGTGTGTGTGTTGATTAGATCTGTATGTAGGGGAGAGTCAAAATGTGTCGGGAGACTATAGGTTTTCGTTGCTCTCAATTTGTTCCTTGACCCCAAGCGTAGGATCGCGATGGCCCATGATGCCTGAGGTACAGAGGTTGCATCCTTAAGGGAGGAGGTGTGCTCTCTGGCTGGGAGCCAGGAAGGGAAGGGCCTTGTTTTCTCATGTGATGTCCTGGTCCTCACCCGTGCCCCTTCCAGGGAGAGCACCTGTGTGAGGGTGGTGCAGTGATTGCTAGTGATATCAGGAAAAGTGTCTCAACACCTTTTGGGAATTTGTCACCTTCAGGGATGGGTGCTTTATTGTCTTCCGTTCTCTTATCACGAGAGATGCCATGTGTTCTGAGATTCTGTTTGGGGATAAATCCTAAATTACAAGGAGTTATGTTTTCCAAACTTTATTTATGAAATTCTGCTGCATCATTTTCTGGGATTCCATATTCATTCATCTCTGGCTTTAGATCCAAACTTAGCAATAGTATATGAACACGTACCAATGCCCTACAATGAATATAATATATACTACAAATACGTAATAAAAATAAACATAGAAAAGAAATAGCATATGCCAAAAATATGAATTCTATTTCAGAAACACAACACCCTGTGATACAAAAATTTCATAAATGGCGAGGAGACTAATAAAAGGAAGTAAAATATGTTTTATCCATAGTATTCTAATGGGAAAACATTTGTTTAAAAATCTTAGTATCACCTACTGTTAATTATTTAAAAATTTCATATTAAGTAAGAAAAGTTGTTTAATGGTACCAATTATTTAAATTCCTCTTAACTTCAAAGAAAATCAAAGTTTTAATGTCACACATGTCCCATTCTGCATTTCCTTACAGCCCTCCCTGAAGTGTGAAGTATAACCACAGCAGTGCTTTTTCTGTGGTGTGAAATGGCAGGTACTACAAAGCCCTGTAGATTCTTTTGTGCATGCATATCTCTGCAGAACATTGATTAATATACCAGTCAACATTCTAACCTTATAAAATAACATAACAAAACAGAGCAATTAGAATAGTATGCTGTAGGAGGACTGCACGCAGGCATCACTACTGTGTGGTGGGGCCATTACTGAGTAAACTAAGAGTTTCTTGAACACAAGTCTTGTGCTGCTGTTTGTCTGATAACCTAGACAGCTGCAAAGTGGCTGCCAGCAGATGAGGAATGCAGCGTGGACTTGCTGGACAGGCACAAGCCCCTTTGTCTCCTGGCGGCATGGCTCAGGATGGTACAAGATCCCAGCACGCTGCTGAGAATGGCCTTCAGCTTACAAAGTGTGAATGGCCTCTTTCTGCACCTTTCCACTGGGTATTTTCAGGTGCTGGGTAACAGGAATACAGACAGAGGGGCCTACTTAGGGCAACCTTCCTAGCCACGGCCACAAACAGCAGCATCTGTTACCTCCACACGAGCGTCTTGCAGCTAGCTGGTCATACAGGGGCTACCAGAGCAACGGAGTCATTTATTCTGTGTAAGTGTAAAACGTCTAACAGGGCAGCGTTGTCTTCTGTCCGGGAACAACAGCTGATCTTTCCAGCAGGTGGCAGTGTATGACACCACAAAAGCACAGAATCGCCACAAAATGTGTGCCAAGCTTGGTTCCCTGTCTTGTGACTTTTTCCTCTCTCCTTAATATATGACTATGTGTATCTTACCGATGAAATAACTCTGTAGTATGTCAATGACATATGATTCTGAGGTCAATAATGATAGAGCTAATCTAACATGTCCTGGGGATGCATTCCATTATTATTTTACTGCATGCCATTTAACGTTTCCGATCGCTTTTTTCTTGCTTTCATGTGTCTGTTTTACAGACAAGGAAACAGAACACTTGGAATCATCACAGTTACTAAGGATGTAAGATTTTTAAACCAAGCTGTGTGTCTTTTAACATCTATAGTGTGTTGCTTAATTATTGGAAATACTAATTGAGTAAAATTAAAAGTACTAGCAAAAGTGCTGTCAATTTTTGAGAAAAGGAACATGAACATCGAAGGTAATTGCAAAACTCTGTAGATGTTACAGGTTGCTAGAAAACCACGAAGTTATAAAGAAAGGAATGGACCAAACCAAGAGTCACTTGAGTAGCATAGAGAGCAGGATTCTGAGAGGTCCGGAGTGAAGGGCCTTGTGCCCTGGGTGGTGAGGACAGTGGAAAATTAGGGGACACCTGGAAGGTGCAGGCCCCCGGTGGCGGAGGAGGAGGAGGAACTGGGTGGGGAGGGTCACCAGGAGATTCCTGGAGTCACAGCCCAGCTAATTCCAGGCTGATTCCTACCTCTCTGCTCAGTCTGCGTTGAAACTGCATTACACAGGCCCTCAGCTGTAGGCTTCCGCAGGCTGCCCAGGGCGTTTGCATCAGTCTGTTTTCTTTGTGCGACTACCAGGAAGAGTAAGGAAATTTAAGGTGATCATCTATTCAAATACCTGTCTGTCTATGCATGTATCATCTATTGACTTTTTATTCTTTCTAGAACTTATTGTTCTAAATCTGAGACATATTTATGGGGTCCCATGGGGTTCCCCCCCAGCTCTACACATGGTGCAGTGAACAAGTCAGCTTAAACATTTCTGTCTCACGAAGCGTTTATCAGGGCTTAAGCATTCCCAGCACCTCTTCCATCTGTTTGGAAGGCACAGAACTGCGTTGTTACCCGTCATTTCCCTGCCGTGCAAGGGCACACTAAGTCTGCTTGTCCTTCCTCTGTATCCATTCGTCCCACTTTGCCCATCTCTCCTGGCTCCCTGCCCTCTCCAGACAGCAGGAGCCGCCTCAGCTTTTAAATGTAATTATTTACCAACGCACTTCCTAATGTCCTCTGTCCTTGAGACTGTGTTCTCACCCACTCGCTATTATCTGAATGTAGCAGGCACGCCTGTCCTTGCGTGCATTTGTCTGTCTTGTTTTCTGGACGTGGATGCAGCCTCTTACAATGATGCTTAGCACAACCCTGCATCACCCTGTCAATAACGGCTACTGCGGCAGTGTCGATACTGGCCACTGGAAAGGCACGGGATGGCCAGGAGAATGTCAGCCAGGCGAGACAAGTAGCAGCCAGGTTTGGAAACCAGTATGAGTTAAAGCCTCCTCCTGCATTGTCCCCAATGCTGTGGATTTTCCCCCTTGGAGACACAGGGCCCTGGATCCTGCAGTTTTGTGTCCTTCCCAGCAATGCCCGCTAATGCCTGGCAAAGTGTCGTCTCCCTGCCAGAGTTCACTGACCCTAGCGAGTGGTCTGGTGCATGTCCTGCTCAAGGGGCATCTGGTTTATGTTGGCCAAAGCCGGGCACCCCTCCTCTTGGTCTGTAGCAGCCGTGTGCTGAAAGGGGGCTGTTTATGCTGAAGTCGAGCAGAGATCCTTTTTCTCTGGGAGAGAGTTAAGGGTTCCAACTCTGGCCACAGAGAGTAGAAAGGTGATTTGTGTCACAGCTTACAACATGGAGGATGAGTGCAGGTGTGGGATTCAGGCTCCCATCAGAGCTAGGCTAGTGCTTCTTGCATCCATAGGCTAGGAAAATAAAACATTGGAGCCTACGAATGCATAAGAGATCCATCCACATGCAGCAGAGTCTCCGTCCAAGGCAGGAGCAGGAAGCTGAGGCAGGAAGACCAGACCCTTGGAGGAAGGCTGGGGAAGAGAGCCCAGCTGCTCCCTGACCTTCAGGGAGAAGTGGGCATGGTAAGCAGAGAGTCAAGGCCCAGGGCCTGCCTTCCTAAGGAGGCAGGTGGCCCTTCACCGGGGTAGACCCAATGCCCTCTGTGATAATAAATAGGTTAACGCTCTTTTTGTGCTAGCTCTTCATCACCATGGCGTACTAGAGGCAACGATGCAAAAGAGGAGGAGTTTATTTCGGGTCTCAGAGGCTCAGTCTGTGGGGGCCGGGTCTGTTGCCGTAGCGAGAGGGGGGGGAGCACATGGCAGCCGGGGGCAGAGCCACTGCGCTCCTGACATAGACGGGGAGAGAGCCAGGGAAAGAGATTTGGAAGCCGCTCTCCTCACAGGCGCGAGGCAACTCCTTCTTTCAGCCGGGCCTCCTGCCTCCCAGGCCCTTAGCTCACTGATGAATCCACTTGAAGGTTGCACCCTTTGGATCGCTTCACCTCTGGGGCTCGCCTCTGAGCAGCGCCGTAGGGGGAGCAGGAGCTCAGGATTTGAGGGTTCAGTGGCTGCTTCCTACTTAACCTCGGCAATTGCTATCGTACAAAGTGAAATTTAAAGAACACAAGCTATCTATTTTTTAAAAAGCAGTAGGAAAGCCTTGCCTGTATTACTTGAATCCAGGCCCCGTGCGTGCTAGGGAAATGCTACCTGAGTTACAGCCCCGGCCTCCCAGATGTGTTTAATGACGGGAGTGTGGGGATGTACTGTGTAAGGTACAATCTCCACCAAAGTGACCGGATCAGCGGTACCGGAGGAGGCGAGGAACGGTTGGAGTGGGCCATGCCCGGCATGCAGAAGGAATCCGGGTGCTCTTAGCATGCTTATTGTCTGCTTATTTTGACTCAAACAACCCAGCGTGTTTGTGTGATGGTACCGAGGGAGCCCCACACTCTGAGAGCCGCTGCGGACCACCTGTGAAGCCACGGTTGAAGTGGCCACTTTGCCACCCTCTGCTCAAAGGGAGGCCTGTTCGGTTTATCCTGCACATGACAGTCTTTGCACGCACTGCTTCTCTAACAGTCTTTGAATATTAAAGACACATTCACACATCCTGTAACTCTGAGTAAAAGCTAATCCAAGATCACTGAAGTCAAGAAGAAAATAGAAGTCTTCTGTGATACCTCTGAGATTTACTGCTATTAAGAGTGAGTTACAAAGTGAGCCACGTACCATACACCTTGACATTGTCTTTGTTTCATTTAAAAATATTTTTTGCTACAGATACTTGGGTTTGCAGATAGATGAAAAATATCATTAAGTGTGGAGTCACCAAATGTTGGGTGAGTAGTCTGAAGAAGTCATCTCAGGAACTTGGTTGTAATCAAACTTGTATGTCTAACAGCCAATTAAGGGGTGATAGGGGGATTTTGAATCAAAACAAGTGAAGCAACAAAAGTGAAACATGGCTTCACGTGAACAATGAACCAGTTTTTTAAAAAATAAAAATGAAATAAACAGACATAACAGATTAGCAAAGAAACCAACAAAATGTAATGTTTGGACCAGATATGAGTCTAAATTCGACCAAATAGACTGCTAAAAGAGTTTTTAAATAGATAACCAGAAAGATCTGACATAGACTTGATGTTAAGCTATATTGAATAATTACCAGTAACAGAACTGTGCTAAGAAAACATATCTTCTGGTAATACACAGTGAAGTATTTATAGAAATAGTGGCATGGTAACTGGGATTGGCTTTAAAATAGTCCTGTGGATCGTTCTGTTTCTAGTTATGATGGACTAGATTCCAGCCATGCCAATTCCTGTCGCCCCATACATAGGACGTCTAGGATCAAACATCCTCTAAGTGACATGTAAAACAACCTTCCTGAAAAAAATAAAAAACAACACAAACAAAGGACAGTAACCCTGTGCCAGCAATCCCAGCAGCTGAAACCTGAAGGTCAAAAATTGTCAAGAAAAAATAAAATCACTAAGCCTGGCCTGACCTTCCAGATCGCTTTCCCCCAGAAGCACTCTGTGATTTTTAAATTAATGTGAACAAGAGGCTGAGAAACCACGGAGGAATCTGAGCGGAAAGCAAGGCTCACTCACAGTGGCACGGAACTAACATTTAAATGCAGGCCATCTACCCAGCTTGGATTTGGGAGGCTGATTCCAAGCAAAGGAAGGGGTAGAAAAGGTCAGTTTGGAAAGCAGAGTCACTTCTCCACCTGAGGGAGTCATTGCCCATGAAGCAGCTGAGTGAAGGACCTCAGTGTAGAAGCTGAGAAGTGGTCAGGGCTTTTTATAAAAAAATTTCATTTTAAAGAGGGTAAAATTAAACAGAACAAAACAGAACATAAGAAAACAATGTAAAAGACAGATTTCAAAGCAAGACAACAGGAGATCTTCACTGTCTATCATATTATCTCTTGTTTTCTTCCAAAGAGTTGTCCATATCTTCACACACAATAAATTCATACAAAACAAAATAGTATTAAACTGATCAGAACAGGATGATGAAGGCATTTTAGGTCTTCAAAACTAGGCAATAGGGAAGTCAACAATGGCTGCCATAATGTCTCTAGTTCCCTTCTAAATAGCTGTCCTTACCTGAATATATGTTGAAATTAAACAATGCAAAACAGACTGAAACCACTCTAAACAAAGAATAAAAGCATTACTGGCTTTTGCAGCATGATGATAGGGAATCAGAAATCGATGCCATTATGTGCCATTATGTCTCTTTTTCTTCAAGGTAGCTGTTCATTCATCATGCATTATGTAATTGATTCTCATAAATTGTTTAAGAGAAGTTCTACGCATGTATGAGTCTCTACATGTGTACCTATCCTTTCGGTATTAGAGGAAAAGACAAAACAATACAAAACAAAATAAATTCCTAGAAGAACACGAACCGAAAAAGACAAATAAATAACAATAGCAAAGAGCCCAAAACACTGACAATATAGGCCTTCAAAACAAGGTGGTATGAGCATAACTAGGGTTGTTATTTTACATAATGATCCTCAAGAGTCCCTCAGATCACCATACAATACTATGTGCAATTGTTCCGATCCTATGAATGTTAACTATTTTGTAGGGATTTTAAAAGTATTATTGGCCTGGAGAAATAAACTGAGCTCAGGCCTGTCGGGGGACGCACCCTATTAAACGCCCCAAGCCTCAGCTAGGATGCCCCAAAGCCTCAAGAGCCACCCTGTAAGACATATGTAAACCAGAATGAACCCGAACTTTGAAAGCCCAAAATCCAACAGCAGTCTCAAGACCAGGTCTACTTTTAGAGGCATAAGCCAGTGAGAGCCACTGGACAGGACTGGGAAACACAGGCTCATGTGCTTCCCTGACTGGAATAAAAGGACCCGGTGTGCTCTGACTGCTTACCAAAAGCTAAATTCTCACCCAGATTTTCTAGGGTCATTTATGCTCCCTATCCAGTATTTAATTACCATGTATGGTCAAGAACAGAGAAAAGAAAAAAGAAAAAAAACAAGTGAAAGAAGAGAACTACAGGAGATCCAGATGTGGCGCTTGTTAGAGACAGTCCTTCAAATAATTGTGATTGTTAGATTCACAAAAATCAAAGGCAGCATGGGAAATTTCACTGGAGAATTGGATATTTAAGATATTCAAAGAAAAATTTCAGCTGAAAACCATGGCAACTAGAATTGGCCCTATTGTAGATTATATTCAACACCAAATCCTGGAAAGGGAGTGGAGCAAGAAAAATGCTTGTTGTTTGCTGATAGGATCATCACACAGTACAGGCACTTTGGAAGGCACCCGACCGACACCTTCCTGTAACTAAACATAGTCTTAGGACAGCCCAGCAATTGCACTCCTGGACTGAAAAATCTATGTCCCCAAGGAAACCTCTGAGCAAATATTTATAATAGCTTTATTCACAACTGCCCAAACTGGAAGCAATGGAGAGGTTTTTCAATAGGAGAATGAGTAAGCAAACCATGTTGCATCCATACCGCGTAGTATTATACTGTGATGGAAGGAAATAATCCATCAGTCCATTAAAGACATAGAGGAAACTTAAACACATATGACTAAGTGAAAGAAGCCAGTCGTGAGACTGTCTATAAAAGACATTATGCTCTTTGGTTGCTATTATATGACATTTGGACAAAGGTAAAAGTATGAAGGCAGTAGAAAGATCAGTGGTGTCCAGGACTTCAGGGGAGACAAACAATGTGGATTTTTATGGTGAGAGCACTACGTTATATGATGATCCTGAGGTGGAGCATGTTGTCAAAACCCACAGAAGTTCATAGGCCAAGGAGTAACTTCAAGGTACACAAATTGGGAAAAGACATTTAGGGAACAATAGGACCCTATGAAGGAAGGTGGACCATGGGGAGAGTGACTTACTACTTAGCAAGTGAATGAAACAACCCATTAAAGGGGTGGAGTTGGGGACAGCTGTTGCTCTAACTGGAAATGAGTAGAAGCTGGGATATTAAAGGCCCAGGAGCTCACTACTATAGGTGGTAAAAGTCCCCCATGTAGGTACGGGGGCCAGCTCTGAATTGGCCATACACCTGCACCAGAAATGAGCAAATAAATCAGTGGGTGCCGGAGGAGGAGCGTCTCCCATGATTAGAGTGGAAATTCATAGCTGAACTAAGGGGAGACCCTGGAGTGATACATGTGCCAGTAGGTTAGAGCCAGAGATATCAGTAAAAACTAAGGTTTAGTTTGATAAAAATGCAAGTACCTACAGATAAAAACACTCATAGATATGCAGGTATGCATAATTTTAGTCTGCGCTCAAATATTTCTTTGCTCTGCGTCAGCTGAGGTGGCCTAAGAGAAGTAATAGCGCAGTTGGAAGGAGCATGGTCCATGTCGAATTTTGGTCCCTAGAGGAATTCTCCAAGCAAAGGAAATAGGGCTCCTTGGAGAAATGACTGATTCCAAAAATAAAAAGAAGGAACCGAGAGTCTCTTAGTGCCAGGAAAGAGGAAACCACGCAGTGATGTGGAGGTGTCCAAGGCACATGCGGTCCCCCAGAAGGCCCCAAAGGCCTAGGCTAGAACACATGTGTGTAGCTCAGATACAGCACAGGGTGTAGGGTAAAGATCTGTGAATTGTGCTGAACACCTACATGATTGATGTAAAGGTTAATGAGTGAGAAGACACTTTTGGTTGCTGTAGAATTTCATATAATTTACACAGATTCTTTGCCCTCAAGGAGAGCTGAACTCCCCACTCCTGAAGTGTTGCCTGTACCTCTCAACGTCCTTCTAATGCAGAAGATGGAAAGATGCAGAGAGAGAGAGAGAGAGAGAGAAGCATTAAAACACGAAACCTGGCCCAGGGTCCCTCTGCTGGGTGTTCCAGGTTGACATCAACAGTGAGGATTTAAGCTGATCGCATGGAGCCTTGGCCCGAAGTGAGAACCGAACTGACCTTTGAGATGCCCCTCCCCCCCGGATAACCACTGCGGCCTAATCATGAAGAGGTATCTGACAAAGCCCAGTTGCAGGTCATCCTAGAAAGCACCTGGCCAGGACTCCTCAAAATGACCAGGGTCATTAAAATCAAAGAGCATCTGAGAGGCAGTCATAACCACAGAGGACCCTGAGAGCCCCTGGTGGGTTGTCATTGTCTTTTTAATACCTTGCATGAAATGCGTGCTCCTTTATTCTGTTAGGACTCACTTGAGAGTTTTTAGACTTTTCTTGAAAATCCATTTTCTGGAAATTCACTTAGAAAAAATTGTTCTTTCATTTTTGCTTTTGCATGTCACTACCTTCTGCTGATCTCTCCCTGAGAAGTATGTCCTGTAATACGTCCTTCAGGGCTGGTTTGGGGGTGACACACTGTGAGTCTCATGAGTTATTAACGTGCCATCCACAACCTAAAGCAATTCAATCCGAATATCTAAGAGTGGGATCCAGGCATCAGGGATTTTTTTCCCTTTTTTAAAATTAACATATGAAATACATAGAACAAAGTAGATATTAAGTATGTTTTGCTCAATGATTTTAAACACAGACACATACAGACTTGCATATGTACAAAACCATTTGTACTTACCATTTGTGTCATAGTAGGAAGTGTGTTAGTTAATCCACATAGTTTAATCTTACTGTTTCTCAATCTATATTCAATCCAACTGTGTAACTGAATACTCTAACTTCTAGCGTCGTCTTTTCATTTCCTTGTTCTTGATCTTCTTATAACAGAACTCTTTGGCTCCTGGATTTATGGGATCTGTGAATGTTTTCCCATTTATTAGTGCTTTATTTTCCCATGTAACATTCCATTGTTTAAATGTATCACAGGGTGTTTGTTTCATTTTTCATGGACATTTGCATGGTTTTCAGTTCACTATAAATGTTCTCTTTCACGTCTTCTTTTGTTGATATATGGGTTTCAATATCTTAGATCAGGTCTAGGAGGAACTGCTGCCATGTAAAGTGTGTTAACTGAGGAAAACAGCGAAAAGTGAGCCATAAATCCCCCCTCCCACGTCAAGGTCTGAAAGTGTGGTGGCTTCAGATCTTCACTAATGTTTGAGATTTTTCAGTCCCTTAAATTTTAGTTACAATGAGTTTTGTAGTAGCATCTCTTTGCGGTTTTAATTTGCAATCTATGGAGTAATGATGTTGGGCGCTTTTTTCATGTTTATTGACAACTTGGATATCTTCTCCAGGAAATGTCTGTGCCATTCAAGCCTCATTATTGCTTCAATATCCAGAAACAATGGCACCAGGCCATGCAGGGTGAGAAGCTCTAGGTGGAGGGTCGCTGGGCCCTGGAATCAGCCATCCATCTCTTACTTGCCATACTTTGCAATCCTGTGTTTACAGTCTTCATTTCATTACCTTGCACTGCATGCTGAAATGTTCCTGAGCTCATTCTTTTTCTAATTTTTTACTAGTACGTATTTGCAGTACATGCTGCCTGTATTCCTTGTTGGGAGTTTGTACATGTACATAACACATCTTCTTTTTCTATGCCCTTATTCCTCCATCTCTCAGTTTCCTCCTTTTTTAAAAAAAAATCTATCTTCCCTATTTCTCACTATCTACCTTTTGTTTTGCTCTTTACACTTTGGGTTTGTCATATAGGAGAAATTATGAAGTATGTAAGCTTGTGTATCTGATTTATTTCACTCAACATTATGGTCTCAGAATACATCCATTTTCCTACAAATGATTCAAGTTTGTCCTTCTTTCTTGTACTCTATTGCATGCAGATACCATATCTTCTTTTTCCACTCATCTGTTGATGGACATAGGTTGCTTGCAAGATCTATCTATTATGGATTGTGCTACTGTAGTCTCAGGTGTACGTGTATATCTGCAGTATAATATCTTTGATTCTTCTGGGAAGATACCTGCAAGAATGGCTGGATCCAGTGCAATGGATATTGTTTGGTTTTGCAAGGAATCACAGTACTGATTTCCATTCCTTTCACTCACTAAGTTATCCTTTTGATATAAATGTTTCAGACCAACTATTGAAGCATGAATTTTAAAACAATGGTATCCAGTTCAGAAACTGAATTCTTTCCATGATTCTGGTCACAAACAGAATTAAAGAAGAACCAAATCAAACTTCCCCACAAAGGCATCATTCAACCTAACCATTGAATTTGAGCTGGTTCTTGTTCAACTTAGTTGGTGACCAGAATAGTGGAAAGAATCAAGTTTGTGAACTGAGGTGCCACTTCAATTTTTTAAACTTTAGTGTCTTTAGTTGTTCATGTTTTATGTCTGCAGTATTGCCTTGCTTCTTTTGAAGTGCATTAAGTACCCTTCATTAAATTCTCATTCTGCTAGAAAAGTCTCTTGTTTTAAAATACATTATCTTTTCCAAGGTGTGTGCCGTTCACACGTGCTTTGAGCTCTTTATTCTGTTTTCAGATCTGTCGTCAAGGATTCTTGCTGCGCAGCTCTCAGTGTCTGACTGCTCCGCCTCTGTGGGCAGTGGACCTGTACAGCAGTAGCTTTGAGTCTCACTGCCGTTTACTTAGAATGGGGAGAGGACGGACTTCATGACGTACCAGCCCTCTCCCGAGCTGGTTAAATATTCTCCTTCTTCCTGGATATTGCTAGCAACTCTGATACTGTCATGTCTCTTGCTTGAGCTCTACAGCCCTCTTTGCAACTTGGAAGGTGACTCCTCACCACTGTGGACTTGAGCCGGGCACCGGTGTCTGAGAGGGGGCTGTGTATGTGACAGCCTCTCTACCCGGTCACTTCCATGATGCTGTCATGGGCCAGTGTAAAACCTTCTCCTTCCTCCAACACCACCGCTGAGGTAAACTTGCCTATTTTAGCAGTCATCCTTTGAACACATTTTGGTTGATGTTTTACTCTGTAAGACAATTCCATGTATCTTTTATTTTTTTCAGGAATTTCTTAAATTCTGGTCCATTGAATTTCACTTATTTTTCTAATGTAGTTGTTATATATTTACAAACATCTTGCCATCTCTTTAACCCACCTAATCCTTGGAGTGTTGTCATTTGTCTTTGGTTTTAAATTTGAACTGGAATTATGAAATATGGATTTTCAGCAAATGCCTCATGATTGACATCATTAGAAATCCAGCTTCTATTTTAAATATTTAGTAAGTGTCTATTTTGTTTTAACAAATATTATGCAATTCTCCAGGGACATCAAGGCGACGAAGATGAGTAGGACTCAGACTCCGACGTCAGACATTCAGACCTGTAGTATAGTGGGACCTGGATCCCATGACTCTAGGGAAGATGGCTGAGGATCCCTCAGTGTGGAGTTTGCGAGCAGAAGCAAAAGTTTGCTCAATGCTTCTGTTCAAGAACCAAATTATTTGCAAATGGGAGTGTTCACGAATCAAGGCATTACCGTTTCAATGTAATTACTTGGAGTAATAACGTAAGAGCTAGAAGAGACTGTCTTTTTTTTTTTTTTTGAGTTTCTAATTTTATTGTAAATAACCAGAAGGACTGAAAATAATTGGCCTTTCACAATTGTGACATTAATAAGTGTCATGCAAAGGATTCGTTATAGCACAGACATTTACTAGGTTAATCTAAGAAGAACATAATGTTTAAGAGCTCATTTTAAGGGCTATTGATGTTAATTTTTATTTTTTATTTTAAAGAAATAAAACAATGATACAGAATTTCAAAACAAGATAATAGGAAATTAACAATGGTTAGTATATTGCATAATGTTACCTTCAAAGTAGTTGCTCAGATTACAAAATATAGCCATGTATAATTTATCAAACAATATAAACATAAATTGTTTCTTTCATTGAACTAAGAAATAAGTAGTATAACTATCTTACTTATCTTTTGTATATATGTATGTTATATATATTATATATAAAATATTTAAAAATATATATATATTCATATAAGTATTCGTTTCCCTTCCTTCTTCTCTTTTCACTCATCCCAGTTGTTCTTTCCTTTTGAGCCATTTCTTTCCCTTTCACAATATCAATTGTAGATTTTGGATCTTATTTATGTTTTCAGTTTCTTATACTAGGGAGACAATATGATGTTTATACATGTGAGTCTGATTTATTTCACTTACGATGGTCTTGAGTTGCATCCATTTACCGATAAAAGCCTTGAGTTTATCCTTCTTTATAGCAGAGTAGTACTGGAAGATAGCCTCTTTTATAAAGAGTGCTGGAAAAACTGGCTCTCCACATACCAAAGACTACAACTAGACACATGTCTATCATCATGCTCTAAACTAAAGTCAAAATGGATCAAATATCTAAATATTATCACAGAAACACTAAGTCTACTGGAAGAAAAAGTAAGTAGAAATCTTGACTACATAGAAGTGGACAGAAAATTCATGAACAAAAACCAAACTGTATGGGAAGTACTTCAAAGAGTCAACGACTGGGATTTCATCTCATTAAAAAGTTTTTGCCATCAAAAGTAATTACAGAGTGAAAAGAAAATCCATAGTGGGAAAAAAATTATAGCCAACTGTCCTTCAAAGAACTCTATCTAAAACATATAAATAATTGAAAAAAATCAGGCCCTCTAAATTCAAGGGCCAATCCAAAAATGGGCATGTGAGATGAATGCACATTTCTCAGAAGAGCCTGTCTTGATGGCAGTGATGCAGGGTTGTAGAAACTTTTTAAGAGGAGGCCCCACCCACTTTGGGTGAGAACAGGCTGATGGAAGGATTATGGAATGCATGCTTGTCTTCTGAGGCAGGAAAGACCTGTATGTGATCAAGCACAGGGAAAGGGGAAGCATAGCATATGTGCAGAATGGTTAGTGACTGTATTTTCAGCTGTGAGGATGCTGGAATGAAAATGTTCCAGTAGTCTTCAATCTCTGTGGCACCAGGGACCAGTTTCATAAAAAGCTTTATTGGGCAAGGGGATGCTTTCAAGGTGATTCAAGTGCATTATATTTATTCCTATTATTCCACTGCAATATATAATGAAATCATTGCACATAGCACCATAATGTAGAACCATTGGGAACCCTGGGCTTGTTTCCCTGCAGCTCAGTTGTCCCATCCAGGCCTCATGGGAGACAGTGACCCCTGAAGTATGCTGTATGTGTTGAGTCTGTTCTACAATCTGAAGATGGTTGACAAACTGAAGAAAACTGCCTTGCAAAAAGAGGATGTTGGAAATGTAAGCAGGATTTTTAGAGCTTTAGTGGAATCTCAGGATATTCTGTCTTAACTGTGACCCAGATTTGAAGTTGTCTGAAGCACAGTTTTAAGGCTACCATCATTCAAGATCTCAAGTTTGGAACTTCTTCTAGCATGGACTTACTTGGAAGTGGGTTATTGATCCATCCTTTCTTAGTTTAGGGTATTTTCTGGTTGGGAATCAACATTCAAACTCTTTTGAGAGCTAAGATAGTTGGTCATGCATCAGTTGGATGAAAAAAGACTGTGTCTCAGTCTCTTTCAAAATCTCCACTAATGTTTGAAACATTAAAAAATCCTAATGCTCACTGGTTGTGCCATAGTTTAAGTTTGACTTTGAATGCAGTCACTTTGTCTGATGACTTCAACAAAGCTGCTCTTCCCTGAAGTGACATATTGAGTTTATTGAGTATGTTGAATATGCCCAAGTGTAAGCAAGTTTTATAATCCATATCATGCTATTGATATGTGTTGCTAGTGGTGACTGCTTTTTTGAAAAGGAATCTCTTGAGCAGTTGTCATGACTCAAAAACTCTGGTCAGTACTCTATCTTTAGAAACCCATCTCACTTCTGTGTTTATGGCACTTCTGTGTTTATGCTCTGTGTCCGTCTCCTCACAGCATCACAGGAACAGATATGAGGTAATGACAGGTACTTCAAGGTAGTTTAAGTTGTGATCACATCATCCTGCAAAAGGTTGTTAAGTTCTAGCCAGCATTTTTCTGTGGATGGCACAGTACGTAGACTCACGCTCAGAAGCCATCCCTTTTATCTAAATGGTGGAAGCAGAAAGCTGTCCAGTCATGGCAGTGATTCTGTGTACACAAAGACTGATGCAATGACCAACCTAATTTACCTGATATGTGATTGCACAAAGACTTGAACAGTTCTGCAAGTATGGTGTTGGTTGGTGACAAAAGAGCATATAAGAGGTTCTCCTGCCTAACCTCCAGAAAGATGTATCAAATCAAACTAAGCACTGTTTCCCTGTTGTCAACATCAGTAGACTCTTCAACTCAGCAGGGAGCTAGGATCCTTACTTTGTAAACATCCTCAGCATGGGCAAGAGGAAGTCAGGGAGATTTTGTGAGTGCTACACCCACTCAGGAGTGTGTTTTGGGGTGGCCTGTGTATGGTATAAGGGAGGAAAAGAAACTTGTTCTTCCCCTCTTTGCTCTGCCTGCTGCCTTGAAGTGTTCCCCCAGGGCCATGCCAGCCTGCTTGGAGGCAGTGCAGACATACTTGATGAAGTGGTGGTCTTCAGTAACTGCCTGTGTTCTTTCTGCTCACATATTTTTCTTTTCTTTTAATTTTAAAGAGGGCGAAACTAAACATAACAAAACAGAACAAAGTAGATCAGAAGTAAAACAATGTAAGTGATGCAGATTTCAAAGCAAGACAACAGGAGATCTACAGTGGCTACCATAATGTCTCTTGTTTTCTTTCTTTTTTTTTTTAATTTGAAAGAGAATAAAACAAAAGGGGGCAGTACAGAGCAGATCAGAACAGGACAACATAGGCAACACAGTACTTTACATTAAGTCAACTGGACATCAACAGTAGCTAACACCATATCTCCTACTCTGCTATAGTTGAGCATAGTTTCAATTACAATAATATCAAACATAACACAATAGTATAAAGCCATGCATAGAGTGAAAGAATTACAGGGCTTTCTGAACCAAATAACAGAAAATGTTCAATGGGTACTGTAATATCTCATTTTTGATAAAAAAGAAAAAAATTGGTTTGAGCTATCACACATATTCAAATTCCAATAAGACACAATGTGATAGATAGAACCAATGGTAGTACAACAAAAAAAAGCATGGTAGGACTTCTAAGAAGGATGATATTAAATCAACAATAGCTGTCATAATGTTTTGTTTTCTTCAAAACTGCTATTCATATCATCAAGTATGATACAGTCAAACAAAATAGGATAAAACCATTCCAACTGATTATTGAAAACACTGAAAGGCTTCAAAGCTGTGAGATGGGGACTCATGCTTACCATAAAGTCTTATATACTCTTATCAAATCTCATATTAGGGAGACTATATGGTATTTACCCTTGTGAGTTTCGTTTATTTCACTTAAGAGAATGGTCTCAAGTCGTGTCCATTTATTTATAAATACCTCGATGTGATCATTCTTTATAGCTGAGTAGTACTCCATTGTATAAAAATGCCACAACTTTTTTATCCATTCCTCAGTTGATGGGCACTTAGGTTGTTTCCAAGATCTGGCTATTTCAAATTGTGCTGCTATAAACATGGGTGTACATATATCACTGTGGTATGATGTTTTCAGTTCTTCTGGAAATATGCCTAGAAGCGGAATAGCTGGGTCAAATGGGACTTCCATACCCAGCTTTTTGAGGAATCTCCAGACTGCCCTCCACAGTGCTTGCACAAGTCTACACTCCCATCAAAAGTGTAGAAGAGTTCCTTTTTCCCCACAGCCTCTCCAACACTTGTTGTTGGTAGTGTTTTCTATCTTGGCCATTCTTTCTGGAGTAAGATGGAATCTCAGTGTGGTTTTAATTTGCATTTCTCTCATGACTAATGATGATGAACATTTTTTCATGTATTTATTTGCCATTTGTATTTCTTCATCTGAGAACTGTGTATTCATTT
>PVJX010030042.1:0-22389 GCA_004027295.1 Dolichotis patagonum
CCTTGGAGTATCCAAACCAATAGCAACCCAGTAGAAAATCCCCAGCAAGTCCAGCTACCTGCAGGTTCCTGCCTTCTGCAAAGTCACTTTCTGGGGTCCAACCAATCACATGATAACCTCTATCTCTGATGGGTCTTTCAAAAACCCTGAACCACCCCATATGGGAGAGCTCAGCTTCTAGACACCAGTTCCCCACCTCTCCTCAAGGGAATTCAGCTTGACATTACTGTCTCTTGGCAAAATTCCTGTAACACACAATCTTTTCTCTGAGTCCTTATACCATAATCTAACACCTACTATCTACTTTTCCTTTCTCCATTAATTTATTGACTATAATTCTTTCTGTTCAACTGCAGATAATCTTTGCAGAGAAGTAGGCTTCCAGAATAAAATGCAAGCAAATGAAAGCTTTCATTGCATGAATCCTTCCTTGCTGCCCCCTAGAATGTGAAACATTTCCACTTGCAAAAATGCTTAACTTTTCTCCAAACATTGTTTCTTTTGCAACTTTTTAGCACTAAATTAAGAATTGTTGCATGGCCCTGTGATGTTTTATAGAACCTCTGCTGTACTCTCCCTACAGCTGACTGAATTTCAACTTCAGTGGGTCAAATCTACACACTTACAGGATGCCAAGTTTGAGCCCAAGTTTTGCAGCTTTGGGGGAAAGCTGTACTTCTTTCATTATTTCTGTTCAGGGTAATAGTCCTTCATTTGAGGTCTTCACACTGCCTGGTCAAATCCCTTTGCTTTTGCTTAAGGCCATTTCAAACTACAGGGAAAGCAGTAGGACTGCCACAAAGCTTTGTTTAATGTAGTCACATAATAGAGAAAACATGCTTATTCTAGACAGAAGTTTTGTCACATCTTAGTGATAGCTAAATAGGTCAATTATCTGCTGTTTATCACCTACTGAAGTTCCCTGAAAACAAAATTGAAACATGCTGTCTAATGCTAAGAATAGCAGGGTTCTCAACAAACGTTTTCATCTTTTAATCAGAGCTACATACTTACTTCTTTATTTAAAAGATAAAAGTAAAAGAATATAATTCATAAACTGACATGTAAATATGCCTATAGATATGCAATGTCACATGACTGTCTTAGCTTCCTTGAACTTAACTATCACCCAGAAAAAGAGAAAGTGGAAGGGTGAGGGGGAGAGAGGGAGAGAGCGGGAAAGAGGGAGACAGGGGGAGAGAGGGAGACAGAGGGAGACAGTGAGAGAGTCGGAGAGACTTGAAAATAATCACAAGCCTATGCTAATGATTGCTTCATAGGAGGATGGATTAAAACAAAGAATTTATAATGTACAGATCTAATTGCTTATTTCTCTTCCCTGGTTTCATTAGAGGTCATTGCATGAAAAAATTGGTGTGAGGGACTTTTCCCAAATTATCATTGGCCATTGTTTCCATTTGCTCTTGTACCCTGAGATTACTCTGAAGTAAAAAGTGAGCACTGATGAATTACAAAACATGTATTTTTCCTTCCAAGACATTCACATCGGGCCTTTTTCAAGTAACACTGTCATTTTTGCCTACAGAAATTAGCACAAATAATGAAAACAGACATCAAGTTTGGTACACTTCCAGGATCCAAAGGTTTGCCATTTTTCACCCTGGCTACCCCACAAGGCTAAACCCACACAAATATCCAGAGTGTCACTGTCAGCCTGTATTGCTTCCTGAAGTGATCATTCCACAAAAAATAAATCAGTTTCACTCCTGTAGCTACTGTTTCTTGCCGTCTTCCTTTCATTTGCTCTCAGCTTGAGTGAAAATTTTATTTTTGACAGTTTGTTGTTATATGTAAGAAGCTAGTTGTATTGAATGGTAAAATGCTGGAATCTTTTTTTTTTCTTATATAGAGCTTCTGAATACTTCCTCTTACATCAGCATAGAGACTAAATCTTTACAAAATTCATGTTAAATATCTCGCATTGTGCTGCCAGCATTGAATGGTACTGAAAGGTGACAAAAGTAGGCAATGCAAACTGCTAAGTAGATGGTAGCTTCACAACAAAGGTACCAGGATTTAAACTTCTTTGTTAAAGAATAAAAAGTCACATTAGAACTCCTTTGATGGCTCCCAACTTTACTTACTTTGTATAACAGTACGACTCAGGGGCTGTAATGTTCCCTCAGCTTGGCTAAACTCAAGCAGTCTTCTTCCAGGCTCTCAGCACCTGTCTTCCCTTGTTGCATTTCTATTGGAAAAGTTCTCAACTCTTTCTCTGCCCCTTGAAGACAGCTTTTTTTTTCATAAAAACTTCTTGCCAGTTTTAGGACCCAGGAATGTCTTTCTAAAAGATTTGGAAGAATCTGTTTGAAAGAGATAGGTTCAGATAGGTCCTCCAGCCTCCAGGTTCTATGGATGAGCAGGTGCCTACCTTTGGGAGTACCTTACTCCGAGCTGGAAAACTACCTCCAGCCATAAAGGTAATTTTGCCTTTAGGTAAAGCCGTTTAGCAAACACAGATGCCCTCAGATCTACCATCATCAAACTTTATCCTCAGAAACTCTGTCTCATTTCTTGTTTTATTGCAGCAAGGGTAAATTCTAGCACTTTCTATCGCCAGTACTTTTATCTATTATTATTATTATTTTGGTGGTACTGGGGCTTGAACTCAGGGACTTGTGCGTGCTAGGCAGGCACTCTACCACTGAGCTATATCCCCTGCCCCCTCACCAGTACATTGAACAGAGTCTTTTTTGCTAGTTTAACTTCATCTGGAACAAATATTGCTCTCATCAGTGTCTGTGGATACACTGTTCTTCAGTACTGGCATACTCAAGGTTTTGTGGAGCTAGTCTTCTGCAAGATTTTTAAACATATAAAAAGAAGACAAAGACAGATTCAAGATTATTGTGAACTGGCACAACAAATATAAAATCAAATGATGCATTAATAACCTTTAAAATGTTTGTGAAGAATTCCAGTACCAAAACAATGATTTTTTAATGACTTTCTATAAAAGACTCAAGCCAGTTTAATACTGATAAAATAATAAAACAGGTAAAAATTAGGACATAATAAAGAAAAATATAAATATGGATCCAAGAAGAGGCAAATTATGCACTGTCGTCCGCCTTTATATTTGGTTAAAGTGCTCGACAGCAAGGGAAACAATAAAAAGGTTCCTCACAGACTTTTTGTTACCTACCTTCTCAAAGGTATGTTCATGTAGAATTATATATAAAGGACACAGTGTTCTTTTTTACATGTTTTCAACATTTTGGCTCTTATTATGGGGGGAGGGGCTGGAGATTAAACCCAGGGCCTTATTTCACATAGCTTTTCCTATTTTTATTAATATAATGCTCTTAAATAGTAGAGTCGCCACTCTCAATGAGCTATGGAATTCATAGACTGCCTTGATTCGAAAACTGCCAAGCTAAATGTCCCAACTGGAGATTGCCATTTCTAGCAACCATCTGGAGGATTGAAATCCAATATGTAGAAAGCTCATCTCTATCAACTCTTCTTATGCCAAAGTGAATTATTTATGTATATTATCTGTTGAATTTGGAGACACTACTCAGTTCCTAGATCTGAAAACCGTGAGTCATGCTTAGCACTTCCTCTCTCTTACTGCCCACAAGTTCTGACAAATTGTGAGCTAAATAAAATCTGCCTACTTTCAATGCAGAAGTGAAGATAGTGTCATCCAAGCCACCCATCAGTAATGGAACTACATTATCAAAGAAAGTATGCAACTGAGATGAGGATTACAGCTTTATAACAGGGAAGCCTTATTTCTATATTGGAGCAGAATTCATATTCTAAATCATCCTCCTGATAAAAACCTCCAGAATGCTTGATTAAGGATCTTTTATTTTTTATTAAAGATCTGTTAAATGTTTTAAAATATATTTTTTAACTTTAACTGACACAAAGATAAGAAATGCACGGAGGTCAAATATAAAGTAAATAGTATCTTGGGAGATGAATCAGGTTTTTGACAGTTTTGTTAGCAGATTCTGAGGTTCTGCAAACTGTTTTTAAGAGACTCTTTCCAGATTCTTGGGATCCTGAACAAAGAATGGGACAAATCACATGCAAAACATAGTGAACTTTTAGATTTAGGAAAACAAGTACACTTTGCAGAGTAGAGAGGAGGCTGCTGAAAAAGTTCATGACAACTATGAAATTAGTGGCTGCCCATCTTTTATATCCTTCTATTCTGATGGCCTATTTAGGTCACCCTATCAAAAACTTACTGGGTCTTGTGCCAAAAAAATTGAAGATGGCATTTTCTGACTGGTGCCACATGCAGGGCTTGGAAGTTGTTCTGTGAATGTGTCCTGGTCCACCCGCTTGCCCAGCCACTTGGCCACAATATCCGGCCTCAGTTCTATTAACTCTGAAGATTTTACAGTTCAATTAATGTCTCTACAGGGCTCAAAGTAGAGGGGGAAAAGCATACACCAAAAGTAGACATCTAATAGAACCTCTTACACTGAATCTATAGTAATAGTTTGGATTATTCCTCAACAAATATTTGCCACCCCATTGATGCCAGGTTTGGCCAGTGGTATGTCAGACTACATGATTTCAACGAAGATTTGACAGCTGTCTGCATGGGGGCACTGGTTTTTCTGTCTCTAATGCAGGCAATGAGAAGAGAAAGTCTTTTGGGTACCGTGAAATCTGAAATCTATAGATGGGAGCCAACCCATATATAAACATGGTCACCCAAATAACATCATATTTTCAAATGGAAGAAAAAAATGACTTGTTCACCCAAGTCAAATATATATATATATATATATATATATATCGCCAATCTTATATAAGATTGGCGATATATTCTGTATAAAGGGAAATTAGAAATAAAATCTCCATGGACTATAAGAAACACTATCAGCCTTAAGCCTAGAAGAGGTTGGAGAGAAAATATTAATTTCCTGCAACTACAAGTTAACTGCACACAACATTGCAGTATGAATTGATATTGTCTGACTTGCCTTACTTTTATGGGGTTGTCTTTTAATCCTTCTCATGCCTTTGCCATTAATTCCATCAACTGAACACCTAATGGGGCTTTACATTCCCAGCTACATTTGACTGATACAGACCCAATGTCTGACCTGCAGCCTGCCTCAAAGAGACAAAGAGAAGAACACTACCTAAGATGTCGGAAAGTAAGAGAGACTAAATGGAAATGGCTGACAGGTACCTAATCAGCACTTTAAAAAGAAGTGGTGGATCATATAATGGCAAAGTATGAAGAGAAAATTGCTGGGAAATTTTCAGAATTGTTGAATTTTATTCATCAAACTCAAATCCAATAACTCTCAAACAGAATAAATAATAATTTTAAAAATCCATACCTAGGCACATAAATAGGGAAGTTCCAAATCCTAAAACAATTGAAAGCAATTCCAGAGCAAACACAAACACACACAGGAGTTGTATGTAATGAGAAAAAGAACAGATGGGCCTGTGGTAATAGTAGAAGCTGCAGGACAGTGATGTACCCATGCAGGCAGAGAAGATAGTGAGTAGCCTAGAATTCTCGATACGCAGCAGAATGATGCTTCCAGAATGAGGGTGAGCTGGATGTGGTGGCGCACGCCTGTGATCCCAGGATTTGGGAGGCTGAGGCAGGAGGATTACTGTGAGTTCAAAAACAACCTGGGCTACTTAGTGAGTTCAAGGCCAACCTGAACTGCATAGTGACAGCCTGTCTCCAAAACAAAAATAAAAATAAACACAAAAACAAACACTGAAGCTATGTACTACCTATAGACTCTTACAAAGGATATTAGAGAGAATATACTGAGGAGGGAAGGAATATGCTGGACACAGGAAGATGAAAGGAAAAAGATGAGTAAACAAAATAGTGACTTTGTAGGTAAGTATTACGCAAACACGGAAGGGAGCCACTCCTTCAGTATTTAAACATCTGTGTGTCAGGCAACCCGCTTGGGACCCCTTCTGTCTCTCGTCAGACAGAAGCTTTCTTTCTCTCAATAAATATATTCTATTCTTCACCTCTGTTGTTCCTAAAATTCATTCTTCGGTTTTAGAGAACACGAGTTCACGGACATAGTAGGTCGGGTGTTTCATTCCCCTATGTCCTTTGGAGGTCATCCACCGAGATCACTGGACGGAGAGGGCGCCCCCGAGATCCGGCCACGGCTATGGTGGAATCCAGGAGGCTGCACAAAGAAGCAATTCACCAGCCCTCTCGGTAAGTGCCTTCCTCCGGCTTGAGCCAGGAGGAGACCCAGTAGTGTCTTGTGAGCCTACCAGTGTGCGGCCTTGGAATCAAACATCCCCACCCCCGTTAGCAACTGGGGATAGAGGTCTGAACATCTCTTTGGCAGGATGACTGTATGCAATATAGCAAATATGGGGAGTCTGCTCTATCTTCTCTTTGAAAGCAAGTGTTGTTCTCAGTTTTGTTTCATTATGATTAATTGCTTTACTCTATTCAATATTCTCTTTCGATTGATCTTATAATGTTCTGTCTTTGGTTCGATTTTGCTATACCTAATTGATTACACAACTATTGTGATGATAATGAGATATACTATGGTACCTATTACTGTTATCCCGCCAACCTGCTATGAAGTTCTGTACCAAATTCACTGCACTGTCTCAATTGGCTTTGTTCTGTCTTGTTCTGTTGTATTTCTACTACCTTCAAAATAAAAAAAAAAAATAAATATCTATGTGTCAGCCTTGGGCTAAATCCAGTACCCCTGAAGACTAGGAAGTTTTAAGATCACCATAAAGGGCAAAAGGGTTACTAAAGTAAGTATTATTATCACTAATACCACTTACTATTAGTAGTGTAAGAACTCATGTATGCATTTAAACAATGTTAAACCAAAATTGCAAAGGACAATATTAAACAAGAAAAGTAAAGATTTATTCATGGCTGTATTTAAAAGAAAGAGTCCAGAACTAACTCTGAGTTCAGCTCCACCAAAACAAATGTCTGTGAAGTTTTTAATAGCTGTGCTGCAGTTGAGGGGAGATTATAGGACACTTCTATTTACTAATTGGTTTCAACCAAAGGGAAGGTAAGCTTTGTCACACACTTGGGATAAAGGATAATCTTACTACTTGGTCCTCCCTGAGGTGAAGCCCCCACCTTTCCACAGAGACTGCAGACAGGAGTGACAACCTTCATGATGACTACATTTCAGAGGGCTCCCAAGTACTTGAGAAGCACAACCCTGGGTCTTAAAACAGTCTAGAGGTTTTTCAAAAGCCTCATATCTCAAAGGGGTAGAGAAAGGATTTATAAAATTACAACTTATCTGAAATAAATGCTCTAAGGAAAGGACTGTAAGGCCTAGTTTCAGGATGAAGCCTACCTAAAGTTCACTTATGCTGAAGGGAATGTTAAGCAGGCCTTCCTGGTTAGCAGGTATGATGGACGGAATTACTTCCCTCCTGAAGTTCTTATACTGAAGCTCTAGCCACCCATGTGACTGTATTTGGAGACAGGGATTTTTAAGAAGTGATGAGTAAATGAGGTTATAACAGTGAGACCCTAATCTGACAGGACTGGGATCTTATCAGAAAAGGAAGAAACACCAGGTGACATGAGGACACCAAGAGAAGGTAGCACCTTAGGAGACACAAATCACACCAACCCCTTGATCTCAGTCCCAGGCTCCAGAACTGTGAGAAAATAATTCTGTGATTTCAGACATCCAGACTGAAGTATTTTTTCACAATAATTGAGATGACTAACACAACAGGTGTGAATGAATAAATGACCAGGTGCCTCCTGTTAACCCCCCCCCAAAAATAATCTTATTTCTAGCAAAGTTCAACTCAAACAACAGAACTGAGTTGGCAGCCATCTGGCACAATAATGTAATTTTTGGCAATTCTAATAATATTTCTTCTAGCAATGAATTCATCAGGAAATGGTTCTAGTTCCTGGTAATTTAATACTGCATGTTAAACACAGCAAACCTGAAGTGGTGATTAGTGAAAATGCAGGATTACAAACCGGAAGGCTCAGAAGTTCATGATTAAGCTCAATCAAAGGAGAAACATACTAGGAGCCATGACTACCAGGATAATCAAATTTACTATCCGGTTTTAAATACAAATCTATGAAGTGAGCCATGGTTTAGTGAGAGGCACTTTGGACCTGATGGAATGCAGCTTTTAAATGCATTCTTTCCTCTCTGTACTTCTTGGCTTTACCTGCTGGCAAGCTCTATTTATGCTGCCACGTAACTCTCTTTCTCACCACCTGTCCCATGTTATTCAATATCTTCTTAAATTTTTACTATGAATTCATAGTCCCAAAAGTATGATTGATCCAGGGTGTCTCTGGTATTTCAGGATAAATTATCAAAGGAAAACACTAGCAATTTGTAATTCCCTTGTATTAGTTTGTTCTGCTGTTCCCACATGCCAACAGCATTCAAAATCTCTAGATGTGAACTCAACATACCTTTTTTTTTGTTTTACTAACTCATTCGATCAATATTTGCTTCACAAACTACCACATTCTGTTTCAGTTGCTGGAGTAAGAATGATGAACGTGACATACTGCTAACCCTCCGCAAGCTCACCGTTTAGTAGGAGACTCACAAGTGAACTACAAAGTACAGTTTAACCTAGTCAGGGAGGATGCATCCTATTTATATAAGAGGATGCACCAGCAGGATATTAAGTGATAAGAACAGGCTCGCCAGGGATAAGGCACAGAAGAACAATCCAGACTGGATGAGGAAGAACAACTCCCAGAAAGTAAGCAAGATAAACACAATAAAAGCATTTTAATCTATTTGAACTGAGACACATAATACATTAGTTTGTAGAGTTTATAAAGTAAAACACTTCCACTTACATCTTTGTCAGATGCGGAGAGTTAACAGGGCAGATAACCAAAAAATTTCCGTAACAAAAAAATCTGCTCATTTTAGAAACTTGGACATTGCAAAGGCAAAGAGCATGGAAGTCTGAACTGTGTCCTTACATTAAGCACTCAAAATTTTTTGTGGCCATAACAGCTGACACCAGAAACACAATGCTGGAAATGACAGTAAGTGAAGTGATAGATGTATTGAAAACATCAGAATGTGAATTTCCAATTAAATTTTGCTCATTATGCCAATAATTCCACTATTTAAGCAGCTGACAAAGCAAAAAGGCATGGAAAGAGAACACCACCATGAAATGTAATTTAAGCAAAATTTGCAACCATTAAATATTTACCATCAGAGCCCTTATTCAAACAAGTTAAATCAACTTCATTAATTATTTGAATTCAGAGCCTATTAATACATTAGCAGCAAACTAAAGCAATTAATGTTGCTTGATCATTTTTAATAAAATTGATTTGGAAAGCAGTTTCAGAGGTTCTATTTAACTGGTAAAATGATACTGTGAGAGCTACTTGCCAAGAAGCAACTTCAATTATAAGGGCATTCAATTACTCGATTCAATGATAATTCCAGTAATTGTAAGCAACTAATAAATGCCATACCTTGCACCTTCTAATGATGGCCTGTTACGCTTCAGCCTTTAAAACACATCACTGGATTTGCTGGTCTTGTACTGCAAAATCATTCAAATATTTGGATAATAAACATATGCACTAATTCATGTAGCTCTAACTTCACCTCCTGACATTTTTCATCGCAATTATAGTAGCTAAATTCGAAACTACATTTTAGATACATTAGATTTTTCTAAGGAACTCTTACGTATTTGTGCACAAAAATATAGAAGATTCCTTTTTCTTATGAGTGACATGGTTGTTAGTGAGTCTGATGGTGGTTTGTACAAGTTTTTTTTTTTTCAGAGAGTTTACTACAATAAAGTATCATGGAGAATCATCTCTGGATGAAATATCCAGCACATCCATCATCCAAGATTTCAAAAGTCCTTATCTAAAAATAACCAATATTCTGCACTAGGAGGAAAATATAATAGCACTACCTTCCTTCATTTGATTCTTTTATCAGGTAGTTCCAAGTATTCATCTCATTTTCAGGGAAGTAAACATCTCCTTTATTAAAGTTTTCTTTGTTCGCAACCAGTAACAAAAGGGGATCATCTTTTCCTCATACCCTGAGTCTTTCTCTGGGTAGTATACTTCTCATACCATTCTTTGAACTTTATTAAAGAACACCAGCCTCACAGCAGATTTCCAAATCTTTAATATAATATCTTCTTCAGTTTTATTTGAGAAGTGGGGCCTATTTTCTGAAATGGGTAGCACATAAATTTTAAAAATTTAATAGTTTCAATTTATATCCCATGTGTTCCAATTACTTGAATTGTGAATTTAAATAGAAAAGGCTCTTTATGAGAATGCATAGCCATTTTAGAAATGGGGAAACTATAGCCCTACTAGATACCTCTGGCCTGTTAAAGAACTGAACATTTTTAAGGAAAAATAGGTGTAAAAATAAATGTATCTCTTAAAAGCTAAAAATCAACTTATGTTCAACATAACAAAGATTTTAAAACTAAGTAGGCAAAAACTACCTCAGGTTTTCAATTTTCAGAAAGTGAATGAAAATGTAGCTATCAATATACCAAAATGGAACTCAGGAAGGCCCTGGGGATCCAATTAGTTTGGAACCTCCAACTTAGTTTTCCCTGTTGGGAAAACTTTAAAAATAACAAGTGACATATTTCTTTATGAACAAACTCATGTGTACACGTGTATAAGTCAACATCAGGCCTAGAAGGCCAGACAGGGATCTGCTCTGTTTTATGATACTTTGCAAGTTGGGATATGGACATCTTTATTGTCAAATTCTGTCACTTAACCTTTTTGATGGCCTGTTATAGTTTAAAGGCTGAAAGAAAATGAAAGTGAACTGTTTTCTCTAAGAGCTATTGGAATAATTACGGAATAGATCAAACTAAACCATTATAGTTGATCAATATAATATACATTCATTGTCTGTGTGAATAGAAGTGAAATTCACTTAAACATGGCAAATGTTTCTAGAGTTGAAGAGGAATAGAAAAAACAACATTCAAAAGTGCGATCTTGCAGCTATGCATTGGATTCAAGATAAAGATAACATGACAGAATTACTCTCTTCCTAGACATTGACCTTATGCCTAAAATTTCCTTCCTTGAGATGAAGCATTCTTCTCTTCTTTGTGCTCCAGTATTCCTACAGAAAAAGTCATTCTTGTGAAAGACTCAACTGTGTTCTGTTAGGTCCATCAGTTGCAATTCTAGAAATTTCCAAATTCCATTTAAAGAGAAAATTAGGTTTACAATCTGTTGATTGCTCAATCGCCCTCATTTCTAATATGAAAGAAGAACACGTACATGAGATATCAATCAGGAAAAGAAGAGAGCATTATAGTCACTACCTGAATATTTTACAGTCCCAGGAGCAGCGAGGATAACACTGGCATATACTAGAATCACTAAAGAAGTGAAGGGCCTGGTTATAGCCTCTCTTGGAGAATACAGTTCCCTCATTAAAACCAATGACAGTTGTAGTTAGGGGTTGTGAGGAGAACAATTAGAATCAGGACATGGAATTTATAATATTTTACGATGGTCACCCAGAATTAACACAAGAAAATGCAGGAAATCTATCCACAACACTGAAGACATAGAATATTCAACCAAGGGCCTGAACCCCACAGCAATATCCTGCATGAGTCCAGAGGAAGACCCAGAGCACATGACAGTGCCTCCCACAAGTCCAACTGGAGTCTAGAGCCCACAAGTAGGACTCACACCAGTCTCTTTTAGGGACCCATGCTGGGAAGACCCAAAAGTCAGCAGTGGAAGCTAGAAAGTCTATGCCAGCAGGGTGAAGGAGCTGTGCTGGTAGGTTGAAGGTTCTATGCTGGAGCTGAGATGTCACGCTCAAAACAAAGACCAGGGCTGTCCTGAAAAGCACCACAGCCATACTTAGTGACATAGAGGCCCTGAGCTCCTCCAGCGATAGGCACAGTCGAGTACATGCCAGGAAGCCAGCGTGATGAGTTCATCCTGGAGATTGAGTGGCACACACCTTTCCCTCTGGAGCCAGGTAGCAATGCTGGATGTGAGAACCAGAGCTTCTCCAGGAGAACCAACAGCTCAAACAACAACAAATAGCAGAACCCACAATGCCACAATGCCTCAATGCCTCAACGCCTCAACGCCTCAATGCCTCAGTGCTTCCCTTCTCCTTTTCCATGTCTCTATTTATGCTGGCAACTTTCCTCAGGTGAAATATCTACGCTCAGCACTATGGTGATTTAATTCAGCTGGTGTTAAGTTGACCATCAGTTTTTAATCTACCACAACAGTCAAAAAGTTACATTTCAGTGTTTTATGATTTTAAATAAATTATATATAATACTTGTGCATTATATACATAATATATATGTACATACATACATATATATTAGATCTTTAAGGCACAACTGAAAAACAAGATATCCAAATTTTCTAAATGTATTACATTAAAAGACACAGTGCCATTAATCCTCCTAAAACCGTTCCTTTCTTCACACACACTCACCGCATCATTCTCACTTTATAAAGCAGTCCTAGAAATCCTCTTTCACGAGTGTCTTCAGTTCCACTGCCATGGTTGCCAAAATGTTGTGAAGTTATTTAAAACCTTTACCTTTCATGATCATTTTGAGTTTGGAAAAAGGCCACACATCCCACGCTGGCAGATCCCGTAGGCAAGGTGGATGCGGACACACCATGATTTCATGAACCTGCCTTACCATCGCATGGCACTTGGCAGCAGCATCTACTATATTTTTAATCACACCTGATAAATACACTCATAAAAAAGGACTTTCAGATATGCTTCAGAAAGTGGAAAGAATGTGTTCCAAGAGAGAAGAAGCATTTTGAGGATTAATGGCAATGTGTCCTTTACTTTAATAAATTTTCAAATATTCACCTTGTATTTTGATCATATCTTCTATGTCACATTTAGCTGTGTGTAATTTTTCCAGTTCAGAGACAAAGACAAATGCAAAAGCTTTGATTTTGCTTAATATGTGTTATAAATCAGGAGATGGTGCTGTGAATCCACATTAAAGACTTAGGCAGTTATAATTACCTCAGATTTTAGCCTGTCTTCTCTGGAAAACAAAACTCAAGGCAAGCATTGGGGTGCTCATTCTCTGCTTGGGAAGCACTAGATAGGACAGCAAACCTGAGCAAAAGGAAGTGAGAAAAGAAGTAGTCTAAACCCATGCAAAGTGAGGGGTCCTGAGGTGCCTGACAAAGGGAGAGAGTGCTGCCCCATGCTTCAGGGGCCTGGACCCTGGGGAGATGCAAGAAGAAACTGTGGCTTGATGGGATACAAAGAATACAGATGAAGGAATGTGTGTGCCTGGCTCCTCTTCTCCTGGTTCCCAGTCTCACCTCTCAGGGAGTTAACTTTCATGGACTCTGCATCCATCACCAGGCAGCCCCACCAGCAGCTGCTCACCACCATGCCAGGATTGATCCCCAATCCATGCTGTGTGGTGTTTTGCCAAGCCCCAAAGTGACAGAAGAGGGAGAAGTTCTAGGCAGTTGTCTGGTTGGCTTAGCAGATTGTTCTGGTAATGTAGTTTGGTCCAGTGAAGGATCTGGCCCTCCCAAGGTAAGTAACTGACCAGTCCTAGGAGACAGAACTAAGCTGGCCTCCCTTAGGCATTGACGAAATGAATGAAGTAAAATCATAGAGTCTGAGTAAAAGACAGTACTGGGAAATCAGAAGGAGAGGACAATGTCTCCCTGCATGGTGGATAAAATAATAGGTGAGAACAGAATGCATATAAATAAAAAATACAAAGAAACATCCCAAAATGAATGAATCACTTGTGACAACACACTGTGTTTCTTTGACTAATGAGATGCCATATTATACCAATTCATTCTGACTCTCAGACAGTTTTTGTTTGTCATCATAGAGCTGAAAGTTGCCACACAACTTGTGACAGATGGTCAAGTCAATGAAAAATAAATCAAAGCTGCTGGCATCTGTGTTTCAGAAGACAAAGATAATGTAGGGTTTTCATACAATCGATTCCATATCAGACTGAAGGCAAACAGTGTAGCGGTTGATGCATCCTGAATCCTATCCTCCCAAGATGCTGAATCTGCTATGGACATCAGCACTGGCTTTATGAACAATTATATCTGCAAGACTTACCTGTCACGGCTCGTATTGAACAAGACAGAAACATCAATGAGATCTGAGAGTAAAGTCAAAAAAGAAGATAAATAGCTTTCCAAAAGTTACACTTAAATTTTCTAACTACCCAGGGAAAATAGAGCACTGTTTTAAACTGGGACAGTTTTGAGAATTGCTGCCTTGGAGTTGGGTTCTGCTTCATGCCTCTAACACTGTAAAAAGAAAGGGGGGGGAACCCTAGATAGAGGATATTTTTCAATCAATCTCATGTAGCTTTAATGTGGTCATCACAATGGCTTTTCTGATTCTTTACACCAGTGAACTCCTCATGAAAGAAAACTTACAGGTCAAACATGTCCCTCTGACCAGCTGCAACTCTTATTTAAAATACAGAAACATGAGGTCCATTAAAATTCTACTGAGTCATATTTATGTACGATTAAACTTAGAAATCTTCATATCTGATAAAAAGGTGACTCCAAAATAAAAGTTATGAAATACAGACTTAAAGTCATTTCAAGGGAAAAAAATCCACTTGGTGCCCACAAATGCTTTTGAAAATGAAAGAAATATCACTTGATACTTCAGGGATTCTCTCTAATAGCAAAGGTGCTAAGGTTTCAAGCCGAGATTTCCATTATAGTACTCCTGTGCTGTTAATTAACAACCAAGACCTATGATTTTTTTTACTAATAAAAAAGCTCTTAAGTAGCTTGGACTTGATCTCCCAGCACTGATAATTTAATTGGAAACATAAAAGACCATGCTAATGGAACACTAAGAAAAAATCTTGTTCAAGCATCTCCTATCAACGGTGTCACTTTCTGGAGGTTTCAGTTACCCATGGCCAAGAGCACTCTGAAATGGAAAATGGAAAATCCCAGAAACAAATAAGTCATAAGTGTCGTATAACCTATAACATATTTTTATAATTGTTCTATTTTACTGTTTACTGTTAATCCCTTGCTTTATAAATCTACAAATTTATTACAGGCATATATGAATAGGAAAAAACATAATATCTGAGCAACTACTTTGGATAACAATGTGCAATATATTAACCATTGGTAATCCTATCATTTTGTTTTGAAATTCTGTATCATTCTTTTTATTCTTTTTTCACTTGAAAATTTAGAAAAAAACATTTTATGAAGGGATCAGTACTGTCTTTGGTTTCAGACATTACTGGCAGTGTTAAAATATATCTCCCACAGATCTGTTAATTTAATATAATATAATAGATAGTATATCCCAAAGGAGCTACTGTACTGCATGCAAAATTCAAAAATTAGGTTTCTGGAAAGTGCTCATACGTTTTTTAATCACAAACCAGTAGAAGAATGTAAATAAATCAAGAATTAAATATTTGAAGAGAATTTGGAGAGCGAGAGTTCTTTGAGTATAACTGTACAACATGTCCCACTTGGGAAATAACTTCTCCCTCACAAGCCCAAGATGCATGGTTGACACATAAATAATTAAAAGAGTGAGACAGAAAGTAGTTTGCTGCTTTGAAAACAGAATCAAAGTTTGGGGTTGACTTGCAAACTCAGATACAGCTCGGGCAGAAGATGCATAAATATTTTCCAAGGACCAGATATGGGAGTACATCCAGGAGACCTAGAGTGGAATCTTAAGTCCTAGCCAAAGGAACCACATGGAAACTGATCATAATACAGAGGATCTGAAAATATGAACAAATATTAATGCTGAGGGTATAGCTCAGTCACAGAGTGTTTGCCTCGCATGTGTGAGGTCCTAGGTTCAATCCTTAGTTCTGGAAAAAGAAAAAGAAAAAGAAAAAGAAAAAAAAAAGAAAAAGAAAAAGAAAAAGAAAAAGAAAAAGAAACAGTAAAGGCCCAAGAAAGCAGTGAGAAGCTATTCACAATACAGACATACTTGCTAGGTTCAAAGGAACTTTAGGAAGAGTGTTCCTCATAATTGGGGAAGGCAGAGCACCTAAAATACCGCCAAAGAAAAGTGCACTTAATTTCCTGAGACTCCCAAAATTCATGAGACCAGTTAATAATAATTTGGTGTGTTAAGAAGTCTCCCACTTCCTTCTGCTCCTACTTTCCCTCACACTGATCACAAAGTGATCAGAAACACAGATGGCCATGTCCAGAAAGAGTGAAGCACAAGTGCTACAGAGGCACAAAACACATCCTTTTGCAGCTGTAGGTTTCCAGCCAGCAGCAGGCTCAAGTTAGGAAGAGGAAGAAATCTCAGCTGACACAGTTACAGAAACAGTGAAAGGCAAACATACAATCGTTTTATAATTACCTCTCAAGAGCCACTTTAGTTCAATGTAATGATTGCTTTTACTCAATGCTTAACAGATTAAATCTACATATTGCAATACCAACTCTTGAACAATCAATCATTCTGGACAATTAGTTATTGACTATAAATTTGATTAAATTCCTTTAAATAACTTCAATTGCAATTAGCAAACTATGCAACTAATTCTTCTCAATATGTTAAATATCCTAAGGAGCAAATAATACATACACAAACAAGAGCTTTACTTTTCATCGTGGTGTCTTTCCAAGGTTTGAATACTTCAGATATCTTCTCGAACTTTCAGTAGGTTTTCAAGAATCAGTAGTAATAACTTCCTAGGGATGTTTTCCTTTTTGTCAATTTTTTAGATTCAAAAAAGAAGAAGAATACCATCTCAGAATACCAGAATCCAGAATCCAGGCTGTGGGCTCTTTCCTTTACATTTGAACAGCGAAGTTTACTAGCATGGTTCAAAGGAAAGCAAATATCAATCTCTCTACAATACACACAGCATATTTTATAGAGACTTTCATTTATTAAACATGGAACCCTATATATGCCTATCTTTACTATAAATGTTATGGTTTAAAGATTTATTGTTCCTGCAGTTCCACATAGCCTGAGTGTCTCATTGTCTTGATATTATGATACACTGATCTAGTTACTAACTATATGTACTTCTTATTAGTCTTTTATCAACATTCATAGGAGTTTGTTTATAATTAATAGATAATTCACCTTCCAGGAAGTGAGGGATGAAAGCTGTGCTTACTTTTCTTCTTTATTTTGTCCATTTATAGTTTTGGAACATCCTGTCTTGTAATTATCGTTGTGTATACCTTACTAATGTTACTAATGGCAGTAACTCCTTTAGTATCCAGTATATTCTTCCTTTCCTGGTCTTCTCTATGAGAAGAAAAATTTCTACCTCAATGTTCAGAAATCTTATGTCTTACTGGTTCAATCACATAGCTCAGTACATTCTTATTGCTTACACAAATACAAACATGAATATGGCTAAACACATGAAAGCTTTGCTAAGTCAAGGGGATAAAACATTGTATTTCAATGCTCACTTGCTTTATATCAACAAAGATATATAGGCCCCAATCATTCTTTCCTTATATCATAAGTACCTCTTTGCATAACTTATGTTTTCTCTTTTGACTGCTCCTGTGAACTTAGAACTTGTTATAGGCTTACGGTGTTCCAATTTAATTATTAGCACTATGACTTTTATAATTTATTGTCTCTTTCATCACTAAAGTTTCAAGTTTCAAAGCCCCCTGGAGTTTCAAGAAGCAGCCTTGACTTCTGGTTAACCACAGGCTGCCTTGGATTTGCTTCCTTTCGTCTTTATACTAAACTTAAAGTCAGCCACTCTCCAGGGGTCAAACTGTGTACCAGGATTGCACATGAGCCTAACAGAGAGAGTAGTGCCTGCCAGACTCAGCTCAGACCTGGCTTTCTCATACCCGACCTGTTTGCCAGCAGAACTGTCCTCAGAGAAAACCCAGTCCAGCACTGGTGTCCTAGGCAAATGCAGGATGTTGTAAAAAGAGATAGGATGGAGCATGGAACCTTGCAAGCATCAGGACATCTGAGGACACCCAAACATTTTCACCAGAGGACTTTGGCCACTGAGGTACCTGACATTTAGAGAACTCTGACCACTGATGTTTACTAAGATCTTCCTGCCTACCGTACCTTGCTGTCTTTCAAGCCCTACAGAACAGCTCACTTCTCTTTGTTCTCTACAGATGGCCCTGTGCTCTTTGTCTGCCTTAGCCATGAACGATAAATTCCACCCCATGTTGCCTTCACACAAGCCTGGTGGCCTCCTCTGGTCTCTGACTCACGCAGCTCCTTACAGTGCCCCTGCTGGTAGCCACTTAACATTATGATGAACTGGAAGATAAGTCTTTAAAGGACACGAATTCACACTGATTTTCCCAATGTAACATATGCTCGATTCTGACTTTTCTTATAGACTCCTTTTTACACTTACACTAAATATGTAATAAGATAAAGAAAATGCATTACCTTAACTGTTGGTAGCAGAATTTCCCCTCCATCTCTCTTGGGGAAAATGTTTTAACTTTTAGAAAATATCAGTTCCTCTCTTTTCTCCATCCCCACCACCTCAGCCTAAGAAAAGTATAACCCCAAAGTTACGGTAAGAATTAAGCCACCCTAAGGCCACTGAGAAAGTTCAATGCTAAAGCTGATGAAAGAAGGGGTGGAATGTGGTACTTTATGATTTTAATGCCCTTAAAAATGACACCAAGCACAACACCAAGTACTTAGAGTGTGTGTGAGTGTGTGTGTGTGTGTGTGTGTGTGTTTGTGTGTGTGTGAGAGAGACAGAGAGAGACAGAGAGAGACAGAGAGAGAGAGAGAGAGAGAGAGAGAGTGGAATTGGTCATGAAAACTGAAGAATTAAGATGTGTTATTGTCAACTCCCAACAACAAATGTAATAATTATGTACAGCAAGCATGTCGATTAAAGTGATAGAAGAAAACTGATAAAGTGATAGAAGAAAGGTTTAAGCATCATGTCAGATGAGGATATTGTAGGATAGGTGCAAAGATAAAGAAACACAGAGACCCAGAAAATCCTGCAGACATAAGCTTTCCCAGAAATTTGGAAGATCACCAAAATGGAAACAAGGTACTGAATTTCAGTTAGATACCTCCTCCCCAAAAGTCTTCTGTATTAAAAATAGCACCCAAAAATCTACTCAAGAAAAGGGTTCCAAGAATTAAAAGTTGAAAATGCAGAATGCCCAGTTAAATATGAACTCCAAATAAACCACAGTTTTTTAGTGTAAGTATGTCCTGTATGACATTTGATATTTATGCCAGCTAGAAACTAACAATAAGGACTGTGATATAACAAACAGTGTAATTGTAAACATATAACTATTACTCACTTATATATGATATTTTTATTTACATATATTATATATAAACCCTTAGTTTTAATAAATTGAACAATCATTACTTCTTTTTTACATTTATCTGTATTTTGACCATCCTGATATTGCATGGTTTCTGTAACTTTTGTTTTCCATGTGCCCCAGGCCAACATGCAACAATCATAGCTTTTTTACACCTATTGTCCAAAATTCTCACAGTATCTGTTTAATTGCATGAGTCAAGCAGAGGTATCTATAAACGCCTCCCTGGATCCCAGTTTGCTCTCTTCTCTGCTGCATAAAACAAACTTTGATGCTAAGCATGCAGAGGCATCCACATAAACAATGCAAAAGGAGGATTATGGTGTTACCCAACAAGGATACTTCCTGTATCTTTACACCCTAGCTCACTCATCAGAGCCTTGTCAGCCTCAGTTGCCTTACAAGGTGAGTTCAAAGGAAGGCAGGAAGTTCTTTTGTTTTCTTTTAGAAGGAACAATGGTGCATCTGTGCTGAGAAATAATTCCACCTTATTGTGCATAAATCCTATGCTCTGCGGGGAGACACAGAGCCTTAATGGCAATTGCTCAACTGTTTTTTCCTCCCTGACTGTGCCAGGCTGCACTCATTCCTCCCGCACCCCAAGTGCCTTCCATTCCCCAGCAGTTCATTCCTACCTACACTACTTGCATCCAGGGAAGTGAGCGGAATTGTCACTTGGTACAGTCACATGGCAGATCGGAAACCTACCACTAAGAATTCAGCAGCGATGCGTATTCCAAGTGAAGGATAGCTGGGGCTCTTCAACAAGAAACCAGTGGGTTATGCAAAATCCTTTCCAAAGGAAATATAGAAAGGAAAGGAAAAAGAAAGGTTAATGAAACTTTATAAAGTGATTGTGTAGCAGTGAAAAGCATATGTCAAAATCATTAAAAAAAAAAAGGCAAGAGCTGGCTAGACCACAGCCAGCTATGATAAGAAACTCAAAACTCAATTCTGTAACCTTCCAAAGGACAAAGAGGGGCATAAAGTTGTCTGGAGTTTGCTTAGCCTAACAAACCGTGGGAAACACCCTTTCCATCTCTCTTTTCATCAGTACAGAAAGGGGACAGAATTATCTTAGTGAGATTAAGCTGTGCTCCACTCAGGTCCGGTATTCATGTGGTGACACAGATGGGGGTTAGAGGCTTGGGCCTAATATTTGCACTTACTGGAATTCGTAGAAAATTTCTATTGAAATAAAGCTTCAAAACTTTAGAGAGGTGATAGATATAGATAGAAAGACATAGATAATAGATATAGATAGATGATAGTATAGATAGATATAAATAGACATAGATAGATACTTTCTCTTGGTTGCTGTAACAAATCATCACAAATTTATTGGCTTAAAACAACAAACGTTTTCTCTCCTACTTATGGATGCCAAAAGTCCAAACTTGAAGTGGGCCATCCTCCTTCCAACAGCTTAGGGTAGTTTGCTTTTAGGCTACCCTTGGCCCGTGGCTCTCAGCCCAGTCTCCGCCTCAGCTTTCCTGTATCCTGTTCTTGCCCCTCTTGATTCTCTTCTCCTCCTACAGTGACACTGGTCTCTAGATTTAGGGTCCTCTCTAATCCAGGATGATCACATCTAGCAATCTTAATTTCATTATATTTGCAAATACCATTTTTCCAAAGAAGTCAGAGTCTCAGAATCTGGATATGTGTACCTTTTCAAAAGCCACCACTCAATCCACTGGATTCAAATAATTTAAAGCTCTATTTTGAAGGTTATTTCATATAAATATAGATACAGATACAGATAGGATTTATAGATTTCAAAATGTGGAATTAGCATAAGCTTGTTCCAATAAAAAATATAAAAATGAATTAAAAGCTAATTATTCCCTATCTAGCTCCCCTCTGATCTCATCTTTTCCAATATTTTTCTTCAATTCATTCAGATTTACTATCTGCTTCCCCATCAAGCTAGTTATTCATATTACAACTCTATGTTTGTATTTACATATTTTAGTTCAACCTCATGTATTTACCTATATATGTATATATGCACATATGTGCACATACAGGTATATATACAAGGAATTTGTGGTTAATTATAAAGATTACATGGACATATATATGTTTCTCTTTATCTTACCTCTCTCATTGAAAAATGTCTGTGTATAATTGCTTTAAATCAACTGGTATAGTATGAATATATTTTTAATGGATACCTAATAGCATAATACTCTGAAATGTAATCAAATCAGTATTTATTTTAAGCCTTCCTTCATTGATGGGCATTTATTATATTTATACACTGGTATGTTTTTCCCATCTTAAAAATTATGTAATAAATCTTGGAAACAACCAAAATGCCCATCAACCACCAAATGGATAAAAAAAGTTATCCTTTTATGCAGTGAAATATTACTCAGCTATAAAAACGATGATCTTGAGGCTTTTATAGGTAAATGGAGGCAACTTGAGGCTATCCTCATAAGTGAAATAAACCAGACTCAAATTTGTACATATAGTATTGTCTCTCTAGTGTAAAAAATAATAATAATAAACTTAAAAAATAATAAGATCCAAAATGTGTAATAGATATTGTAATAATGAAAGGGAAAGAAAGTGCTCTAAAGTATAAAACTGCATGTATGTTTAAGTATGCAAGATAGATAACCATGCTACTAAGTTTTTGTTCATTCATCAAACAGAATAGTTTGCAATGTCATTGTTTGATTGTCCATTTTTTATGCTTTGATTTTGTAACTTGAACAACTATTTCTAAGATAACAATATGTAATTTATCTACTAGTGATTTCTTACTGTTATTTTTTTGACTAGTCATTTCTTACTGTTATTTTTTTTGAAATTCTGTATTATTTCTACCCTTTTTTTCTGCTTTCCTTTTTTCTCTAAATAAAAATAATAATAAAATAAAATACAAAAAAGTTCTGTTATATATAATTGAAGAATATATATGCATATAATTTTATTTAATGGTGCTTTTACTATATTTATTTGCTGGAGCTGGATTCCCAGAAGTAATGCTGTGTTATAAAAGATGCAACATCTTAATTTTAATAGATATTACCAAA
>PVJX010030043.1:0-22382 GCA_004027295.1 Dolichotis patagonum
AAAACTGAAAGCCTTTACCTTAAAATCAGGCACAAGACAAGGATGTCCATTATCACCACTGCTATTCAACATAGTACTGGAAATACTAGCCAGAGCAATAAGACAGGAAAGAGAAATAAAAGGAGTAAAGATAGGAAAAGCGGAAGTTAAATTATCATTATTTGCAGATGACATGATACTTTACATAGAAGACCCCCAATACTCTATTGAGGGACTCCTACATATAATTAACAAATTCAGCAAGGTAGCCGGATACAAAGTCAATACACAAAAATCAATAGCATTTCTATACAGTAACAACAAAAGTACTGAGAGAGCAATAAGAGAAACTACACCCTTTACACTAGCATCCAAAAAAATGAAATACTTAGGAATTAATCTCACAAAAGAAGTAAAAGAGCTATACAGGGAAAATTATAATAGCCTGAAAAAGGAAATCGAAGAGGACCTCAGAACATGGAAAGACATCCCCTGTTCATGCATAGGAAGAACAAACATTGTAAAAATGGCCATTCTCCCAAAATTACTATACAGATTCACTGCCATCCCAATCAAAATACCACTAACATACCTCATGGACCTAGAGAAATCACTCCTAAAATTCATCTGGAACCAGAAGAGACCTAGAATATCAAAGGCAATTCTAAGCAACAAAGGCAAGGCAGGAGGCATCACAATCCCCGACTTAAAATTATACTACAAAGCTACAGTGATAAAGTCAGTATGGTACTGGAATAGAAACAATCCTAAGGATCAGTGGAATAGATTGGAAGATACAACCACAACTGCAAACTCACTCAACCACCTTATCTTTGATAAATGGGCCAAACATGCTCGCTGGAAGATTGACAGTCTCTTTAACAAATGGTGCTGAAAAAATTGGCTGTCCATATGCAGAAGACTAAAGCTAGACCCATGTCTATCACCACACACAAAATAAAATCTAAATGGATTAAAGATCTAAATATTAAAAGAGAAACACTAAAACTGCTAGAAGACAAAGTAGGTAAAAACCTCAAATATATAGGGGTAGGAAGAGAATTCATGAACAAGAACCAAAGTACACGGAAGTACTTCCCAGAATCAATAACTGGGACCACATCTTATGAAAGAGTTTCTGCATGTCCAAGGAGGTTTCCAGCAGAGTGAAAAGAAAACCCACAAATTGGGAAGAAATCTTCATAGACAGCGCCTCAGACAAAGGACTTTTTTCTAGACCTTATAAAGAATTAAAAAAAATCAGACCCTTGAAATTCGAAGACCCAATGCAACTATGGGCATCTGAAATTAATACACAGTTCTCACATGAAGAAATACGAATGGCAAATAAATACATGATAAAATGTTCATCATCATTAGTCATGAGAGAAATGCAAATTAAAACCACACTGAGATTCCATCTCACTCCACAAAGAATGGCCAAGATAGAAAACACTACCAACAACAAGTGTTGGAGAGGCTGTGGGGAAAAAGGAACTCTTCTTCACTGTTGGTGGGAGTGTAGACTGGTGCAACCACTGTGGAGGTCATTCTGGAGATTCCTCAGAAACCTGGGTATGGAAGTCCCATTTGACCCAGCTATTCCGCCTCTAGGCATATTTCCAGAAGAACTGAAAACATCATACCACAGTGATATATGTGCACCCATGTTTATAGCATCACAATTTGTAATAGCCAGATCTTGGAAACAACCTAATTGCCCATCAACTGAGGAATGGATAAAAATGTTGTGGCATTTTTATACAGTGGAGTACTACTCAGCTATAAAGAATGATCACATTTAAGTATTTATAAATAAATGAACACGACTTGAGACTATTCTCTTAAGTGAAATAAACCAAACTCACAAGGGTAAATACCATATAATCTCCCTAATATGAGATTTGATAAGAGTATATAAGACTTTATGGTAAGCATGAGTCCCCATCTCACAGCTTTGAAGTGTTTCAAAGTTTTCAATCATCCTTTTGGAATGTTTTTATCCTGTTTTGTTTGACTATATCATACTTGATGATATGAATAGCAGTTTTGAAGAAAACAAAACATTGTGACTGCTATTGCTGGTTTAATATCATCCTTCTTAGAAGTCCTACCATGCTTTTTTATTTTTCTACTACCATTGGTTCTATCACATTGTGTCTTATTGGAATTTGAATATGTGTGATAGCTCAAACAAATTTTTTTCTTTTCTATCAAAAATGAGATATTTCAGTACCCATTGAACATTTTCTGTTATTCGGTTCAGAAAGCTCTGTAATTCTTTCACTCTATGCATGGCTTTATACTATTGTGTTATGTTTGATATTATTGCATTTGAAACTATGCTCAAGTATAGCAGAGTAAGAGATATGGTGTTAGCTACTGTTGATGTCCAGTTGACTTAATGTAAAGTACAGTGTTGCCGATATTGTCCTGTTCTGATCTGCTGTGTACTGCCCCCTTTTGTTTTATTCTCTTTTAAATAAAAAAAAAATATGTGATTTTCATTTGATATTTAAGGAGTTTTTTCCCCAAACAAGATAAAACTGTCCAAATTAATGTAATGTAGCTGCCATTTTCTAGTTATTAAAACTTTGATACAAAATATTTAGCATAGATCATCCCAACATGAAATACAGTATAGGATGGTTTCTATGAAGGATGCAGAATTTTACTGAGAGTAAACATCAGGTAAGTAAGGCCCTTTAAAAGCAAGGGTGGTCTTAGTCTTTTTGGAAACTGGAAGAAATAGATCATTGGAAGTCAGAATTACACATGGGTCTAGATAATCCGAGTTGCTGCAGAATTCAGGAGCCAAGGCAGACCATGGAAAAAACAGTAGGACTTGTTTATTTTATGTGTCTACTGATTCACTCATGTCCAAGAGGATTGAGCCCCAAACAAAGGAAGTTCTCCAGGTATTATACCTTTTCTCAAAAAGGGTTCACATGAAATTGGAAGGGGAAGTATTGGAAGTAACAGAAGTGGGTAAAAAGCAGTTATTTATTAAGTGATAGTTTTGCAATTTAGCCTTGAAAGAAGACAGATTCCAGGGTGTCACAGAACTCTGTTTACAGAAACATAGTTGTCAACCTTATCTGTATCCCTTAAAAGAAGACAGAAGATAGTTGTCAACTTTTATCAATACCCAAGCACAGGTTAGTGGCTACAGGGAGGAAGAATTCAAGGAGGAGCTACTGCAGACCAGGACGGAAAAACTGACTTTCCTCTAAATTCTTCTTTAGAGTCATACTTCTATCATTTTCACTTTAAAATTTGTAATTTCTACTCTTGCATGAGCTGCATATTGGAAATAATATTTCTTTCTTTTCCTAAGTCATATACACCAATTCTTTTTCGTCCTGTTTGACTTTTATCCAATTTTCAAATAATTTTGGTTTTCAATGCCTTTTCATTATCAAACAAATGTGAGTATGTTTCATTTCTTTTTCATCAGTTCTCTGCTCTATCCATGGACCTCTGCCATTTTCCTGCTTTATTATGTAACAAATTACTACAAAGAGCATCTTAAACAATACTCCTATATTATTTCACAGTTCAGAAGGTCATAAAATCTATGCATAATAGAGTGAGGTTGCTAGATTGTCTCTTCAGCAATGGTTGCAGTGCTGAGCTTAAGGTTTTGCTGGGCTGACTTTACATCAGTGTACCTTGAGAATGATATGCTTCAAGGAAACATGCATATTGTTGGCACAATTCTTATATTTTTGTATTATAAGGATGACATTCCTCTTTCTTTTCTGATTGTCCATTGAAGGCTGATTACAGCTTCTAAATATTACTCCCACATTTTTTAACGACATCTTTATTTTTCAAAACCAGCAACAGATGCACTTACTCTTATAATCTCTTTCTTCTTTCCTCTGTTTCACCAGGATGAATACCATCACTTATAATGCCTTTCATTAGGTTTTTGTTACTGTATAACAAAACACCAAAACTTTCCCATTTTAAAGGGAATCCTATGTGTTGGTAATCTACTGTAAGAGTAACTTCTCTGCTATGGCCATAACAGACATAAAATTAAGGTGCTGGCCTATCTGGTCTATTCTGTTATACAAAATTCCAAGGCTTAAAATGATAAGAAGTTTGTTTATCTCACAGTTCTAGTGATCCAGAAGCATAGTATCACCATCCAGTTCAGGGTGCAACACAACACCACAGCATGGTATTGAGGCAGAAACACAGCAGATCTTGTGAAGAAGCCAAGCATCTGGGGTGCCGAGCTGTATAATAATCTGTTCTCCTGAGATCTAGCAAATCCCTGCAAATCCCAACCTGCTCTAAGAGAACAGAATTAATCCACTGCACTGGATTAATTATCTTCCACCTGGTGCACATTTTATAAATTGTGCCAACTAAATGGCGTTAAATTGAGAGATTCAAGGTAACTTCTGTGGTGAAGTCCAACCACAGCATGGTCTGACTGAGTTCCTATCTAAGGAGTCTGGGAAGAACTGCTTCAAGTTACTCCTAGGGTGGGAACAACTCAGGCCTAACTGGTGAGGAATAAATACCACTTAGTGCTCTTTATACTCATGAACCTCTCACTCTCCATGCTTAGAGACACCTCTTAGCTCCTGGATTTGCAGCTCCCAGATATTTTGTATCATTAATAGCTGTTTTCACCCAAGTCCACTGGAGCCCTTTTGTTTTTCCCTTTGCAGTTGGCCCAAACAAACAAACAAACAAAAACCCCTGTCCTTTTGAGGGACTTACCTAATTAGGTCAGAACCATTCAGAATAACCTCTTATTGTGTGTGACCCAATAACATAATGCATTCATACATCACCTTATTCACAGATTTATCCATACTAAGAGGGGAGGAAGTTATAACACCATGAGTATCCATTGGGTTATTTTAAAATCCTAACTAGTACTGAACAAAAAGTGTAATTTGGTGTGTTTTGGGTCTGGGGATTTAGCTCGGTGGCTCAGGCGCTTTGCCGGTAAGTGTGAGATCACAAGTTTGATACTCCATAACAACAACAACAACAACAACAACAACAACTCCTAACTATTCTTAGGCATCATAGAGTTAGGCCTGGCCCACCTTGGATAATCTCCCTTTGAAAAATCAGCTGTGCCTAATAACATATTATCATGAATGTAATAGTCCAATACATATGCCCTGCTCGTGCTCATTTAGAAAGATTATACAAATAGTGGCTCATTGAAATGTATTATAGAATTTTACTATTATACCTATTATGTAAGGAAGTTGTTAACTTTGCTTCTCCAGAAATGTCTGAGATTTTACTTGTATAGCATCAAAAGAAAGTAAAGATTTCTTTAATGAAGTCACTTCACTCATCTTATTGACTAATAAGATCTGTTATTACACATGACACAACGATTTATGGTACAATTGTCAATATAATTAAAATGTATATGGTTGCAAATAGTTTTGTTTCTATATTTTACTAAAGTAGAATCTATAATCAAGTTTTTGCAAAATTTGCAGTGTTTTGCACAACAATGGAAATGAATTATCAGAATTAATTATTGGTATAAATTTTAATGCATCAGTGAATACAATCAGAGAGATATTATTGCTGAAAATGTGGTAAAAGTGGCAATATTTTATGTGGGAAATAAAATATTACTTATCTATTGCCGAGTGTCAATATTACCACACACTTAGAAGAGTACAATAGGGCTATTTATCTCACAGTTTTTTTTACAAGTTAGAAGTTTGATTCAAGTTTTACTGAGTCCTCTGCTTAAGGTTTTAGAATATTGTAATCAAAGTGCTATTGTGTTATGAAGGCTCAATTTTAAAAGAATCCACTTCCAAGCCCATTCAGATTTACTTGCAGCATTCATTTCCTTGTGGCAGTATTACTTAGGGTCACAGCGGCTGGTTGCTTGTCTCTTAGCCAGAGACTGTTCTTACTTCCCTGAAGAAGCTGAAACTTCTATGTGGACCCCACCTGACATAACACTTACTTCAAAGAGTTAGCAAAGAGCCTCTAATAGGAATATTTTAGCAAGGCAGAGTCTTACATTTAAGTAATGTAAACAAAAGTGGGATAGTTTGGCATCTTTTCAATGTTCTATTTGTTAGGAAAAAAAACAGGTCTCATTCATACCTATGGTCTGTGAATTTTAAAAAGTTTTAAATGAAGGACTTTGTGTGAAGTAAAGGTGCTTTAGAACCTTCCCAACATTGGAGGACAAAGAGTTGTTAAGCCACAATGCAATAAAGATTTCTAGGATGGAAGGAATTATTACAAACTTTAATAGATAATGTTTGAAAAGCTAGATTTCTGAGGCATATTGTTTTAAAATCTGTCTAAGAAGACAGTGCCATTGATTTTTACTGTGGAATATAATAGTTAAACTCACATCAAATGAATGATCAAGTAAGCAAGACCTGGAAATGTCCAAGATTAGAATAGGTATGTCCAGAGGAAGGTGTACTAGAAATTTGTCCTATAAATGTCACCTTCCTCCAGTTAGTCCATGTATCTATCAGTCAAATATGGGATTGTTGAAACTAAACCCAAACCAGTTTAAACAGAGTTTATTAACATAATTAGTACAATTGGTGGGTAACTTAGAGGGGTTCATAGCATTTCAGTAGTATAACTGCTATATTTGAAGCTCACTATTTTTGCTAAACAGCTTAACAAGTGTTTTATTTATTTTTTTCTTCAAATTTAATTCCTTGATAAATTTTACATAGAGGAATAATGATAATTTTCAAGTCCCCAAGCTCTGGTCACATCAAAAGGAAATCAAGGTACTCTATTTCAGTCAGGAACTATTCGTGAAAACAGTGTGATTCTCCATGAAGTTTACCTAATCCTCTTACTAATCACTGTCTTGTGGGATGGAAAGTTTGCAAGTGAATAAGCTGTGTTTTGTGTTTTCTCTGTGGTCAATGGCCTTACCATATGATTAGTATACATGAACACTGAGAGAACAGGAACTACAGATTAATAAAATGTCAACCATTCTTTCCACCATAGTAAATAATGAAGTTGTTGTGAAAAGTCGTTGTAGTGTACTTGTATGCTTTTTTCACTTTATGTTATTTCTTATGAAACAAGGGTAATTTTATATCTATTTAATAGAAAATAAATATTTAACTGCCTTAATAGTGAGGAGCACTCAGCAACATTGGGGATGTAAAAGGATATATGTGGATAGTACCTGAAGAATATTTGTTACCTTTTTTAGGCTTTTCTTTTTAAACTTAAATTCGTAAATTTAAGAACTGTAATCAATACACACTGGTCATCTGGAGCTTCAGTGTAATTTTATAGATAATTCACAGAAATGATCTGGACAATAGCAGTGACTACATTTCTGTATGAAGCTCTGTATCCACTCTGAATGTCTAATCACAGCAAACCTTGATTCTTTTGAATAATTAAATTAGAAATTCCCTATATTATTTCTGCTGCTGTATATTTGCATATGCATTTCCATATAAATTTTAAAATCAACTTTCTAAGTTTCTTAGCCATTTGGTATTATTTCTTAGAAAGCATTCAAAGTATTGATGAAGAAGAGGAGAATTTATTTTATTTTTTAGTTTTTTTTTTTTTTTTTTTGAGATAGGCTCTCCCTATGTAGTCCATCCAGGCTGGCCTCAAACTTGAACACAATAATCCACTTGCCTCAACCTCCTGAGTGCTGGGATTACAATGTACATAGCCGTGTCTGACAAAAATTCCCTATTAAGAAATTCAAATCTTGAACATTGTATAATTGTGTAATTACTTGATTTTTAAAAAAATTTTCTCAGGAGTGTTTTACATTTAGTATAGAAATCTTTCATATACTTTAATTGAATTTTTGTGCAACAGTTTGACTTTTTAAAGTAGTTTTAATATTAATTTTTTCAGCATTTTTATTTCTATTATTAAAGGTAAAATTGATTTTTTTTTACTATGAATCCAGTAATCATGGTAAATTCATTTTTAGTTCTGTTTTTATTAGTATATTAAGGATTGTGAATCCAAAAGTTTTATTCTTTTTTCCTTTCCAAGCTCTGTCTTTCCATTACCTTGTTGCTAGAATATTTATTGCAAAAGTACATATGAGTGGTGAGAAATAACAGGAAGCATTGAGAAAATATTTAATATATTACCTTTGGCATTATTTAACATACTAAATAGAAATGTATGTGTTTTGTGGATGTCTTGTATTATGTTCAGCATTTCCTCTATTTAACTTTAAATGGACATTTAAAAAGAGAGGAAAAGAAAGTGCTCTAAAGGATATAATTGCATGTATGTTTAAGTGTGTAAGATGAATGACCACAATACTGTTTTAGTTAGATGGTGGAACAGAACTATTAACAGTCTCATTGTTTGAATATGTACTTTGTATGTTTTAACTTTGTACCTTGAACAACTATTTCCAAGATGACAGTATGTAAGTTATCAAGTAATGATTTCTTAGTGTTTTTTGTTCTTTTCTTTTTTTATCTTGGAATTTTGTATTGTTGCTACCCTTTTTTCTGTTGTGGATTGTTTTCTCTTTAAATAAAATTTAAAAAAATAAATGGACATTAAATGTTGCCAAATGATATTTTTATAATATATTGAAGAGATTGAATACATTTTTCACTGTATATTCAATGTGGTGAGCTAATCTACTTGATTGTATAATGTTAAACCAATTTTACACTTTTGGAACACAAATTATTTAGCAGTAGGTTATTTTATATTTTATATATTGTTTGGCTTTGATTTTTTTCAGAAAGTATGAATGTATGTTATATTATTTTATTTACTTATAATATGTTGATTTGGTTTCATATAAAGGTTACTATAGTTTTATTAAATGAATTGAGAAGTTTTCTTTTTGCCTCATATCACACACATACAAGTATCAAAAAGCAGCTATATGAAGTGATGAGAATGTATATTAATGTGACAGTAGTTTTTCTCAATATACTGTATCAAAACACTACATTATGCATCTCAAATATATAATTTTATTCATTAGTTACAACTGTGATATCCTTGGTTTCAAAGAGGATAGTTTTAATACAGGACACATAATATATAGGATTGTGTTATAATATTCACCAAAAAGCCAAATGCAGAAATATGCAAGAGATCTGTTCATGCATTGGAGACCCAAAGAATCCAGCTGTGGTCCTGGATTCCATGGCGGTGTCCTACACAAGTTCAGCTGGAGGCCTAGAGCCCTTGACCATGTCTCATTCAAGTTTGTATGAAGCATTTGAAATGCAAAGGCCCAAAGGCCAGTGGTGGAAGCTAGAAAGTCTGTGCCCATGGGATGAAGGATCTATGCCACTAACCTGAGAGAGCTGCACTGGAACTAGGAAGCCAAGCTGAAAATAAGGACCACAGCTCCCTCTAAAATTTCATAGATGTACTCTTCAACAGTGAGGACTCAAGCTCTTCAGTTATTAAGATTAGACCAGCTGAGTTTATATCAGGAAGACCAGCATGATACACTTCCCCAGGAGAATCATCTTCCCCTCCACTTCTCCTTTATACTGTTGGCAGCAATCCTTAGCTGGACTTTCCAGGTCCAGAACCACACTGATGCAGTTCAGCTGGGTGTTACAAGTTGCCCATTAGTTAATCCACCACAATACCTCAATAATTCCAGACAAAGTTTACTCAGATGTGGACCAGCTGTGATTTTCATTGTATTTATACATAGGTTTGCTGAGTTTTTGAATCTGAATATTGATGTCATCAAAATAATTTAGAAAGAATTGAAACATGACTTCTTGAAATATTTTTTATTTACCTCATTTTATTTCTTCCCTGATTTTATTTGAATGTGTATTTAATGAGCTCCTTTAAACACTATGTTGACTGAGATTATTTCCATTTTAAAATAATTTATTTGTAATTTATTCAGTTTGTGTAATTTCTGTTAGTGTATAATTTGACTGCTCTTTCCTTCTGCTAATTTTAGTCTGCAGTTAAAGCCATTAAAATTTTCATTTCTCATTGTACAGTTTCTAATTCTAAAATTCTATTTATCTTAAAATATATTTCCTGTATCTTGTGTAAATATGTCTTTAGAGCCAAGCATTGTAGTGCTTGCCTATGTTTCCAGCTCTCAGGCTGAGTCTAGAGAATTGCAAGTCTGGGTCCCATCTGTGCAAATTATTGAGATAATTTCAAAATTAAAACAAAAAAAGGTGGGGGGGCAGATGGAGATTTTGCTAAATGGTACATCACCTCTGGGTTCAATTCACCAGTGCTTCAAAATAAATAAATAAATAAATAAATAAATAAATAAATAAATAAATTGCTAATCCATAGTTTTGTTCTTTTTCTTTAAATTCTTGAATATATTTATTACAGTAATCTTACAGTCTTTCCAACTATTTCTAACATATTGGTCCTTTGTGGATCAGTTTCAGCTGACTGCCTTTTTTATCAGTCACATATTTTTTATTTATAAGAATGTTTCATGATTTTTGATGTGTACTTGGCCTTATGAATGATCTCATAGAACTCTTGATTTTGCTATCTTTTGATAAAATATTAGTTTTGTTCTACAAGGGAGGGAGTTTTGGAGGATTTATACTGAAAATAATTCTCTTCTTGACTAGTAGAAGTTGTGTAGTAATTTTACCCTTTTGGATTTTTCATTCTCAAGAAATTCTGGAATCTTCCCTATGCATGTAAAAGCTGTTCAGTGAAATTTTACACATATTTTGGGGATCAGTATTCTGTGTCTCTGTTGTCTGAGTTTATGCTCCCTACTTCCCAGGTTGCCTGGAAGTTCCAACAGTATCGTCCAGTTCATGGGGTAGGAGAGCATCAAATGTGGGTATCATTTCAAGCCACCTTAAACCACGCAGCCTATGGTACCTTTTGGAAAGAAATCTCAAAACACAGCCTCTAGCCATTATCTTACCCTTTATTCAAGCTCAGCTGTATTCCAGTTTTTGGTTCGCTTTTGGCAAATTTCAAGTGCCTTCATACGGTCAACTTTAATGTTAACTTTCAGACTTACTATTTTTACTTGTATGATATATACAAGCTCTACCACCATTCTTGAAGAATTCCAGTACTGCCACTTTTACATTTAGTGATAGATATTGCATTTATAGATTTTTCTTTTACCTTTACAATATCCATATTTATCAACATTTACTATATTTCACAAGGAAATATAATTAGATTTTTTAACCATGAGGAAATTCTTTTTTGAGATGTGGCACCTTTATTTTCTAAAATAACTACATATTTGTTCTTGCACTTTTCTGCATATAAAATTGTTTTTCTCTAAGAATACTCTGATAAATGATACATTTTTTTATACTTTCTCAGAATATTTGTCAAACTTAATGCTAGAAATATTTATTTTAAAGACAGAAGCAGACCATAAATGCTTAGAGAGCCTACTGCCAAAGGAGTATGTTTGTCTAAGTTTCTGAAGCTCCTTATAGCCGTTCTAAATTGCTTTGGGATATGTTGTTTTCTTTGAAGGATAGATCTTGTTTGCCTGTGCATGGTATTAAAATGTTATAATTCTATTTCACTTGGGAAATGGACGAGGAAATGGTATTCAGACCAGAATATAGGGTTGGTGCTAGCAAAATGATTGTGTGTCCATCCTTTCCAATCACCTCTATTTCCTGGTACCATTCTCTCTCCATTTCATTGTGCTCCCATGTTTGATTCTGCTGAGCAGCTCATGGGAAGTTTCTATCTTCAGTTGCAGTTGCCATTTATGAATATTGAGCTCTGGCTTCTGGGCTCCACTCTATCAATAAATAGGAACACATTTTTTTCATTCCCACACAGTTTATTTCCTGCCTTATTTGTTTTTATGGTATTATTTTGGTATCATTTTATCACATCCTTGGAGCAGAGACAAATACATGGGTTTGATTGGTAACTTTGATCTTAACCACCTTCTCATGTTGATTTTACTGTTTTAAACTGCTGTTGTGGTCAGGAAAAACACTGACCTTTCCTATCAAAACTTTTCAAATGCACTGTCCTTTTCCAATTCTGTATAGTTGCTTTTTAAAAGCCAGATCAAAATGTTTTATATACAATCCTGTTAGATTACATTTCATGGCCCTCTTGTTAACCTTTTAAAGTGCTTTTGACTCTATTTTGTCATCTATAATATCACAGCTCTCTCCTGCCAGTATGCCATCTGTGATGACATATGGTGATTTAACTTCTACAGCGTGATTTGAAAAGGATCATTGCATTACTGCCAGCCTGAATTCTAGCTTAGAAAACTAACCTGAGATCCCTTTCCAGGTGTGAAAGGAAATGGTGTCTTGGTACAGTATTTTGTAATTGTTCCCTTGATACAACTAAAGTTATTTGTTCACAGAGACAGTAAAATTGAAGAAAATTAAATGTCTGGTATTTTAAATGCATATCTATTAATTTAAAAAAATAATAGGTTAAAAATTTTCCTGACATTAATGTTGAAGTGCTTTAACTCATCAGAAATTGAGAATAAAATGTGAACTCATAGCTCACATCTCTAAAGCTCCTGTTCTTTCCACTGTGCATATTTTAATTTTGGTGTAATGCAATATCTGAGCTCATCAATTCCAATTTTACCTACATGCTGATCCTTGGATCAGACTTTAAAAGAAGCATCTCAATCTGCTGTCACTTGGTGTATTTCTCAGAAAGGATTGTACTTGCTTTAATCAACAGGATTTTGGGACATTGACAATTACTTAGTTTAGTTCCACAAAGTAATTAAATGCCTCTGCAATTTTCTTTATTGTTCTCAAAGGAAGAAAAATAACTTTGAAACTCCACTCCATCTGCACTCCAAGTAGTAAGAAAGAGATTCCCCAAAAGCAAAAAGTACCTAATAACTTATTATCCCTCCTTAACTCCCTTTCACACTGACTTCACCACTGGTTAGAACTAAGTGGCCATCCATTAGTACTGTGCAGTTGGGAAAATGCTTCAGAATACCATTTGTTCTGCCTTCTGGTTTATGTCACTTTATCTTATTTTTTATTTAGAGAAAAAGAACAAAACAGAAAAAAGGGCAGAAATAACACAGTTCAAAAAAATATAATAGTAAGAAATCACTAGTTGATAAATGACATATAGTTATCTTAGAAGTAGTTGTTCAAGTTACAAAATCAAAGCATAAAAAGTGGACAAACAATGACAGTACAAACTCTTCTGTTTGATAAATTAACAAAAACTTAGTATGGTTATCTATCTTGCACTCTTATACATACAGTTACATCTTTTAGAGCACTTTTGCTTTCATTATTAAAATATGCTATACATTTTGGATGTTATTACTCTTTCAGTTTATTATTATTTTTTGTACTAAAGAGAGACTATATGATACTTACAAATATGAGTCTGATTTATTTCACTTATGAGGAAAGTCTCAAGTTGCCCATTTACATATAAAAGCCTCAAGATGATACTTTTTATGCCTGAGTAATATTCCATTGTATAAAAATACCACGTATTTTTTTCATCCATTCTGCAGTTGATGGGCATTTGGGTTGTTTCCAAGATTTAGCTATTACAAATTGTGCTGCTACAAATATGAGTACACATATATTGCTCAGACATGACCTTTTCAATTTTTTGGAAAATACCCAGGAGACGAATAGCTAGATTGAATGGAATTTCCAATCCTAGTTTTATGAGGAATCTCCATACTGATTTCCCTAGTGCCTGCACCAGTCTACACTCCCACCAATAGTGGAGAAGTGTTTCTTTTTCCCCACAGCCTCACCAACATTTGTTATCAGTTGATTTCTTGATGGCAGCTATTCTTTCCAGAGTGAGATCAAATCTCAGTGTTGTTTTAATTTGCATTTCTCAAATGGCCAGTGATGGTGAACATTTCTTCATGTATTTATTTGCCATTTGTATATCTTGAAAATGTGTGTTAAACTCAGATGCCCATTTTGGGAGAGGATTTTTGCATTTTGGGGACTTGATGTTTTTCAATTCGTTGCATGTTCTGGATATAAATCCTTTGTCTGAGGAACTGCTGGCTAAAATTCTCTCCCATTCTGTGAGTTTTGTTTTCATTCTATTGGTGATTTCTTTTGAAGTGCAAAAATTTTTTAATAAGATGAGATCCCAGCTGTTGATTCTTTGAAGTACTTCCTGTGTGGTTTGCATTTTTTTTTCATGAATTCTTTGCCAGCCCCTATGTCTCCAAGATTTCTATCTACCTTGCCCTCCAGTAGATTTAGTGTTTCTGTTTTAATATTTAGATCTTTGATCCATTTTGACTTTAGTTTAGTGCATAGCGTTAGGCATGGGTCTAGTTTCAGTCTTCTGCATGTGGAGAGCCAATTTTTCCATTTATTAAAGAGGCTATCCTCTTCCAGTGAACATGTTTACCTCTTTGTCAAATATAAGGTGGCTGAATGCTTTTGTAGCTGTGTTTGCATCTTCTAATCTGTTCTATTGAGCCTTAGGTCTATTTCTTTGCAGGTTTATGTCACTTTAAAGATAACTGTTCTATCATTATTAACAATATATTCTTTTATGACTACTTTATCCTAAAATTGATGTTATTATTTGCACACATATATTTTAATTTAAATGAGATCAGTGTGTTATTCTGTTTACTTTCACATACCAGATCCTGCAAGTGAGAGTCACCCACTTTCCAGCATGTACCTAAGGCTGAGCATTGTACTCAAGTGACCTGGACTCCTAGAGGTACATTCAAATTTCCCTTACTTCATAGCACAAACAAGTTGTGTATATATGTATCTATCCTTGTACATGTACTCTCATTGACTCTTCTGAAAAAATTGTTGCCATTCATATGCAGATGGAAAAAGTGGCTAATATTGCAACATATTGCAATACAGTGTATATATTTAAAGTGGATAACTTTTCCCACAGTATATGTCACTGTTACCTAAATGGAATTTGTAAATTGTACAAGATATATATATATATATATATATATATATATATATATATATAATGATTTTTACTATTTTAAGTTTACTGTTTCCACTTATATTGATTATGGACCCTCCTTACAATGGTTTTTAAATTTTCTGCTAGTTTGTTTTTGTATCTGAGGATTACAGAGTCTTTCACTGTTGTTTTTCATGAATATTCTCTAATTTTTCTTTTTGATTTACACATGATATTTACATATTTAGGTGCTATTTAATCTCATATTTAGAAATGAAAATATGTTCCATAAGGCTCTTTTAACATACTAACTTGATTTTAATTAAGACCATCAGATCATTTAATGAAAATACTTAATGGTAATGTCATCAACTGTTTTGTTTTATTCATTTCACATTTTTATTGACAAATAATTGCATATCTTTGTGTAGTGCAATGTGATATTTAAGTACCTACATAGTGTTATAATTACCTCAGGGAATATAGGCTATACATTATTTTAAACATTTTAAATTGCTTTGTGATAAATATTAAAAATGCTTTCTTCCAACTGTTTTGAATTTGAAACATAATACTGTTAGTTACATTCATTAACATTATTTTGATTTTTTGGTTACCATAATATTTTCATTATGCATATGATTATCAGATTATATATATAGTTACTATAAATATGAAGTTGAGTTTCAAATTTACTGTACATATGTGAACATAACCAACCATAACACATGAAATAGTTCTATTACTGTGTGTTAGACAGTGAATATGTTGATTATTTTTCAATAATTAATAAATTGCTGCAATAGGCATTTTTCTATTTTAAATATATAGGAAGGAAATATATTCTTTTATATTTGATTTCAATATTTTCCCTCCAAAAATTATTTGGAAAAATAAAAAGACAAAGACAGTGTTTAAAAATCAACAAAACACTAAACTCTATGAAGTGGAAAAATCTGATTAGCACAGTAATGGTCATATTCAAATTTTGAATTCTCTGTGAGTGGGTGTTTTCAGGGTAAGGAACACATTGTGTGTAATATTTTTGGATCTTGTCTATTCTCCCATCACTCTCTCTCACATTCTCCATCCCCTGCCTCTTACTATTTTTTCTCTTGCAAATATTTAATTCCAAAAACAAGAAGGTGAAACTTAGAAAAGCCTCAAGATGATACGCCCATTCAAAGAAAAAGATAAACATAATTAAGCATTCCTGAGTACTTCTAGGTATCAGACTTTTGAGACAGTGACTTTAAATCTGTTGTTTTAAGTAGGCTTGCAGAGATAAAAACAAAGAACTAATTGAAACCAGACAAGTATAAACAAAGACATGATATCAATAAAAATGTATAAATTATACAAACCTGTAAAACAGGTATCAAGAAGAACATATATTTGTTAGAATTCAGGAGAAGGTTCCAACAACAGATATAATCAGAAAGGAGACCTTGCAATGACACCAAAAAAGGAAGGACAAGTGAAATCATTATCCCTAAGGAGTAGAGAAAAAAAAAAGAAAAATGAAAATAATCTGAGGGGTGATATTTGGAACATCATCAGGTAGACTGATATACCTATTATGTCAGTTTCAGGGAAAAAAAAGAGGGCAGCTCAAAAGAATCAGAATGTTTAAGGAATGGTAAGTTAGTCTTTAAGTATCAAAGAAGACACAAACCCATGTATTCAAGATGTTCAGAAGAACTACATATAGGATCACTTCACAGAGTCCACAATAATAAATACTTTAATGAAATTGTTAAAACCCAAAGACAAAGAGGGAATTTTAAAGTGGTAAAACCAAACTGAATAATCATATATAAATGTGTAAATAGAGTTGTCAGAAGATATTTTACCAGAAGTCATGATGACCAGATGGTAATAGAATGATGTACTGAACATACTGGAAGACAGGATGTGATTAAATTCAATATCCAGAAAAACCCTTCTTTAAAATGATAGCTAAATTATGGATTTCTCTCATATAGTGAGGAAGTACTTTACCACTTCACTTACTGTATGCAAAAAACTAAAGAAAATCCTTCAGGCTGAAATGAGTGGACAGTAGAGAATAATTCAAAGAAACATGCAACTATAAAGGTCTCCTATTAATATAACTACATATGCAAATTTAAAAGCTTCTGTTACTGAATTTTTTGTAACTACCATTTAAAAATTTTCTACAGGATTTACAAGACAAATGCCTAAAACATACTAACAAATCAATGTTATTTCACACATAACATATGAGGATGGAAATTGTGACAACAAAATATAATGAAATATTGGAAGAGATTTTTGTGCATGTGCAGGTGAATTTAAATGTATTATCAACCTGAATTAGATTGTATTCAATTTAGGATGATAAATATATCTGACAAGTAAAGATAACATATCCGAATAAGAAAAAAAATAGGAAGAGAAAGGAGAAAGAAAGTTTGAAAAAAAAAAAGGAAAAAAAGAAATAGAGGAGGGGGAGAAATAAGGGAAGAAAAATAATGGTTCATGGTGAACGGTCAGCTAACCAAAGGAGGCAGTAACTAAGGAAATGAGAAATACAAAAATATCCATGACATAGAAAAAAGTGGCATTTTTAATTTATTTTATCAGTAGTTAATTTTTATGTAAACAGATTAAGTCTTTCTGTAAAAGGTCAGAGATTAGGAGAATATAGTGAATAGATTTAAAAGTAAAAACACAGAAATCAGAATAAATGTGCACTGTCACTGAGATGCAATTTAAATCCAAACACATTAATAATTTGAAAGTGAAAAATCAAAAATGATATTCCATGCAAGTATTAACTGGAAAAATCTGGGTTGTCAGACTAGTATTTTTTTTAAAAAAGATTCCATCAAAATTTTAAAAGGACAACAAGGACAATAAAGGTCAATGCATCACAAAAAAACCAGTTATGAACAAATATACACAAAACAGACACAGAATATATAGAAAAAGCTGACAGAATTAAAGGACAAAAGACAGTTCTAGAGTTATGGCTGGAGACATCAATATATCACTTTTAATAATGGATAAAAGTTATAATTGATCTCTGACTTTCAAAGGCTTGACTCACACTTTTCAAGTTTTTACCATGATTCTGGACATCAACTACAGTAGCTCCCAGTCAGCTCTCATGATCACAAAATTAAACAAGTGATACTTAACTGTCAACTATAATATATGAAATTCAGTAAGTGTATTAAATATATTTTGACTTGTCATAGTTTCATATGGGTTTATTAAGATATAATTTCTCATAAGTTAAGGGGCATCGACATGAGCAGAATGAGTAAAGAAATACAGGATCCGTACAACACTATAATCCTATAGAAAATAACAGACATATGTAAGTCTTTCCATTCAAAGCCAAATGAACATCTTTCCATCAGCACAGAACATTTCCAGGATAGACAGAATATTACACTACAAATTAGTCTCAATAATTTAAACAAAGTTATTGAATGTACATATCTGAAGAATACTAATCTATGAAGTTAAAAGCACACACATTTTTTGCTGCATCCACGATGAAACAAAGTTAGAAATTATAACAAAAGGAAAAGTGGAAAATGAGCAGATAAAAGCAAATTAAACAAGCAACAAATCAAAGAACAATAAGAAAGATATTACATTATATATCATGCACTATGAATAACTAACTACATATTAGCAGTTCAGATTTTGTAAGCAAAGTTTACAAACTTCTAGGAACACATGAACTATTAAAACTGGCTGAAGATGAAATAGAAAAGTTTAATAGTCTTATAGCAGGTAAAAAGATTGATTCAGTAATCAAAACTTGCTGAGGAGAATATTCCAGACCGAGGTGGCCTGTTTGCTGAATCTAAGTGTTTAATGTATTAACATTAAAAAACCTTCTTCCATGGTATAAAGGAGAAAGATATAATTTCTGTATGTGTTTTGCATTGGGCAAACATTAGCCTAATATCAAAACCTGTGTGATATCACAAGAAAAATATATCATGGTGTTTTTGTATTTTCATTATGAATAAGTTGGTTATTCTCCACAAAATATAATAACAAAACAAACCCAAGAACAAACTTAAAGAAGTATAGTACAGGCAATTGAAATTTATTTAAGAGTGCAGAAGTAGTTTTAAATAAGAAAATAAATCAAGGTAATCCTTGATCTATAGTATATATATAGTATATAACAATATATAGTATATATATAATATACTATATAATATAAAATTAAGAGTTTGATCATGGTTTCCAGCCTCCAAAACTGTTAGAAAATTATATATATAATATATTACATATAATATACATTATATAATATATATTATATGTAATATATTATATCTAATATTTATTATATAATATATATATTATAAAATATACTATATATTATATATTAATTATATAGTGTATATTATATAATATATATTATAGTATTAGTATATAGTATAGTAGTATAATATAGTATATATTAATTATATATTATATACCTTATAATATATTGTATATATTAGCAGAAAAAATGAAAGAAATAATAATACATTGATAACTAAAAAAATATTTGATATAACCAAACACCTTTTTATGATGAAAGTGCATAGAAAAATAATGGAGGAGAAAATAACACAATAAAGACATTTATCAAAATCCAAGCTGTCTTTACACTCTGTGTTCATTGACTGAGATTAAAAATTCCCCATTCCATGATTATTAATAAAACATCCCTGTAATGTATTTTATATATGATTCCAAAAGCATGATTGAAAAAGCATAGATAATTGAATCTCATCCATGAAAGTAAAATGACAGCAGAATGGAAAATCATTTGAAAATAAAATGTGATATAGTTAAAATCTAGTACTTGTAAATGTAATTTTGTTATTTTTTTAAGGACTTCCATAGCAAACTATCACATACTGGATGATTCAGGAAGGAGTTATTTTCTAACAGTTTTGGAGGCTGGAAATCCATGATCAAACTCTTAAAGGCTGTTTTTCCCTAAGTCCTCTCTTTTTAGCTTACAGATGGCCATCTTTTGACCATGTCCTCATAGGGGTTTTCTATGTGCTTGTGTTTCTATGTTGTCTCTTCTTATAGAGACAACAATCATATTAGGTTATGGTCCCATACTTAAATGACTCATTTAACCTTATCATCTTTTCATGAGCCTTGTCTACAAACACAGTCTCATTGAAATTTAGAGCTTCAAAATATACATTTTTTGGGGGAGGGATAAACTCATTTCCTAATAAGCCACTACAGAATAACAAGAAATGTAAATGATCTAGCCAAAAAAGAAACAAAAGAACTCAATAAATCAATTTTCAAAGAAGATATGCAAATGGTATTTAATCAGAATAATATGCTTTATGTTATTAGTTACAAAGGGCATCGAAATGAAGATTACAAAATTATACCACCTTATACCAAATATGATGAACCTAATATTTTTTAAAAATAGAAAATATGAATGTAGTGAGGTTATGATAACACTGAAACTGTCACACATTATTAGTAGAGATATAAATTGATGAAGTAGCTGCAGAGAATTTTTGTGGTTTCTCATAAATGTAGAATTTTATGAACTTGAATTTCTGTCCTATAGGTACATACCTAGGAAACTGAAAACAGGACCTCAAAATAACACTTGCATTTTAATGCTTGCAGTTATCATTCACAATAGCTAAAGGGGAAAAATAAAACAAGTGTCAATGAATAGCTGAATGGATAGACAAAATGTAGCAAATATCTATAATGAAATATTCTACCCTAAAAAAGAGTGCAATTCTAATGTATCTTATGATACCAATGAACCACAACAATATTGTGCTACTCCCAGACATTAATTCATACATTAATGAAATGTCCCAGAAGAACACATATAATCCTACACAAATGATATATCTAGAATAGTCAAATTATAAAGACAAAAAATATCTTGATGTTATGAAGAATTCAGGAGAGGGGGGCACTGGGTTTTATTGCTTAAAGGTTAGAGTTTCTCTTAACATTGTTTGAATTGTTTGCCCAGTATTTCTTCCTCTTAGATGTCTTCGAAGTCAGTTTTTAGAGTTTATGAAAATCTGAGGGACCTACGGATCCTAGCAAGTTCTGTGTCTATGACTGTTTTTCCCTCTCGATGCTATGGCTATAGAAGTAGAGAGAGAGAGTGTGTGTGTGTGTGTGTGTGTGTGTGTGTATGTGTGTGAATGTCCATGGGAAGAACATCAGTCCTGCCTTCCATGTGAACCTGGGACTATATCATCAGCTTGGGCTTTTATCTCCCGTCTATATATCATTTTTTTTGGTCATGATTCATACAGGAATAGATCATAGAGTAGGTTGCAATTACTCACTATTAGTTTCTTTATATAATTCACCAGCAGTGAAACCACCCACCATGCTCAGCATACTCGGCCTGATCCCCAGTTCCAAACACTCAGGAGAAAAAAAAAACAAATGATAATTACAACCATGACATTAAAAAAAAAGCTATAGAAATACAGTGACAATCCATTTGAAATGACAATATTGATAAAACCAATAAGAGAAGAGGGGCAGAAATATTCTAAATGAAGAGTTAAAATTCGCTTGCTGTTTGCAGCCACCATGAACTGTGGCCCCGCCATGCCACCCTATCTTGGAGCCAACTGAGTATGGACTGAAACCTCCAAAAACTGAAATCTCACAGAGACCAGCATCACGGCCTGACTCTGTGGGACCCGAACCTCCGGGACCCGCAGAGTGACCTGGGCTGTTTGGATTGAAAGTCTGCGCAGACCAGCATCTCGGCACGGCTGTTTGGGACTGGTAGGCCTGCTCTTCATCCACAGGGAACTGCCCTGAGACTGGCATCTGGGCCAGATCTGTCTGGGCCCATAGCCCCACCCTTCACCCCCAGGAAATCTCCCAGAGACCAGCATCACGGCCTGACTCTTTGGGACCGGGAACCTGCCAGACCCGCAGAGAGGTCTGGGCTATTTGGATTGGGAATATTGTGGAAACTGGCATCTTGGCCAGGTCTGTTTGGGACCGGGAACTTTGCAAAAACCAGCATTTTGGCCTGACTCTTTGGGACCAGTAGGCCCACCCTTCACTCACAGGGAACCTCCTGGAGACGTGCCTGGGACAAAGCACAGTGGCCTGGCCTGCCTGAGATGCCACAGGCTCCAGGTTGACCACACCCAGCATTTGCCTTACAACTTAGGGAGCCAGAAGCCAAAAGAGGGGAGTTAGGACCCTGTGAAGAAGCCAAGAGCCTGTGGGGGAGCCACTGGCCTCTGAGGGTGCAAGAGGTAATTTGTCACACATGCAAAGAAAGCTTTGGAACACTGCTCAAAGCAAGGAAATATAGAAAAATGAAAAAAGGAAAGACCAAAAGGCAGGCTCAAAGCCCTAGCCCTCCCCAAGAAAGCTTAGAAGCTGTGTACATAGAAGAAAAAAGAAGCCATACACCTGAAATGTCTGAAATGATATCAAATGAAATAAATATGCAAATAGGGAAAGCTATGGAGAAATTCAAACCAGAAATACTTGCCCAG
>PVJX010030044.1:0-22378 GCA_004027295.1 Dolichotis patagonum
TTGCCCAATGTTTGGGGGAAGAGCTGGAAAAAAAACCCAGCAGGGTAATATAGGAAAACAAATGTAAATTAAATGTTGCTGACACGCTCTAAATTTATTAATTTTTAAAAGATAAATAGAAAAATTGCCCGTGCTTATAAGGACAAAGAGAACATATGTTTTTCAAGTTCTTTCTTTTCTTTTCTAGATTTTTGGTTTAGCTTTGTTTTCTAAGGCAAGGTCTTGCTATGTATTCCAGGCTAGTCTTGAACTTGCAGTGTTGCCCAGGCTGGCACTGAACTTGTGATCCTTCTGCCTCAGCCCCCTGAGTGCTGAGATTGCAGGCGATCTACCATGCCTAGCTCTCCAGTTCCTTCTAACATGTACAGTGGAGAAACAACTCTTTCACATCATTAAGCCAGTCAGCTTCTGAGAGTTCACTAAATGAACACAAGAACATACTCATAATTTGAAAAGCAGAGTTTGAGCTGCCAGATCCACTGCTTTTGGGGGGTTGTTAAATGATTCCAGCCTTCTTGGTCTTTGCGGGATTCTGTGGAAAAGGTGAAAAATAGTATTTTGCTTTTAAAAGTTGGGCCAGCAGAAATGTTGTTAGAGAAATCCTATTTTCCTACTCATTTCTGTGACTCCGTGATACATCCCCAAGGAGAAAGCCCAAGGACACATATGAAATTCATGGGCAGAGAAGGGTCTGGGGAATAGACTCAGAGACCCTTGCAGGGTCACAGCACAGTGACTGCACTTAAGAACACTTGGTTTCATTATAGCTTTGTAGGTCTGAGTTGTCTGCCCCATGTGACATCGTGTTTTCAAATTTCTTGTGAAGAGGGCACTTCTGGCTATAGCAAAGAAGAAAGGAGTAGCAAGGAGTATTATTGAGCACCTTAGGCAGAGCTGGCACTGGCTGAGGACATTCATATACATTGTCTTCTAATACACCACTGCAGGTGACTGCATTGCAGGGTTCTATATAAGGAGCCTACATGCAGGTAAGTCAAATAACTACCCAAATGTCATGGGGATAGTGTCATGAAACCGAAGTAAGCTCTGTCAAGCTGTAAATGCTATGCTTTTTTATGTCCCTTCCCAACGCTGGCATCCAAAACACTCCATAATCCCTTGGAGATTCAAGATCTTCATCTCCAGCAAATGTCAGAAAATGTCATCTGCATCTTAGAAACTAAATCTTATCAACTTAGGGTGGGAGGACTTACAATATGAGGGTGAAAAAACTTGCTAACTGGATCCTTGGTGATGTCAAGCATGCTCTGATAAGAAATTTGAAAACATGATTTCATATAAGTCATACCCTCATATGGTCATTAAGGGCATGGAATCATAAGTTGCAAAACTTGCTTTGAATGCATCTCAAAGGTCTCAGGTTAAAAACAGGAGAGGTCCAACTGTCTGGCCTGCATGGACTATATGGCCCTTCATTCAGCAGAAGGAGATGAGGGCAGAAGGTAACTACTCAAATATCTGCTGTATTTTATAGTAGTTTTGCTTCTTACTCTAATTGTTGTCATGATTGCTAGTGCTGGCTGCTTTAATCTGAACAGAAAAGGGACTCGGTCCATGGGAGGAGTACCTGTCCACATTAGTGGGGAATGCATGTTATTAATATATTTCTTACATTTGGCTGGCAAAGCATATTGCATATCTACTACAAATTCCTACAGCAGGGCCTTTTCCAAATAGTAAGATGGAGAAATATAGCAGACAAGGGTCCTCGACTTTATAATGATTAAAATGTAAAGGAAGGGGACCAGTCTACAAATTTCTTTTCACTCAGAGGAGAATTTATATCTTTTGGTCATTTTGAAAAGGCCTTTTTCTTGCTGCCCAACCCCCCCCCACCTTGTCTTTTGTGTTAGGAATTCTGCAAATGATTGCTAGTTGTTTACAGGGGTTTCGATCACAGAAAGTGAGCTGTTGATCTTTGGATGCCTGCAGGCCTGCAATCTGTGCTACAAGCATATCCCTCCTAGAGAAAAAATAGATAAGGGGAGAGGGGTGGCAAGAGGATGGAACCAATACAAGCTTCTGTAACAAGCTAACTGGACCCTTGTGAGCCACCTAGCAGGCATGAAATTCAAACAGAGCTTCCCATTGTGCACTTTCAGGAATGTAGCCACATGGGGTCCCACGGCCTCTCCCCTGCCTCCTCCCTTGACCTTCATTTTTAAAGGACCTGATTATGAGTCTTGCTGCAGGATTACAAGCCAGTTTTCATGTAAAAAGGATATGCTATTTTGCCTTGGAACTGGAAACACTGTTAGAAGTTGGTAATTAGTATGACTTGTTAATGGAGTTTGGCTGTGATTAAGCGGTGATTGAGGGTGAGTTTGGTGGCTGTCACTGGGTAAGCCTGAGAGGGTGAGACATGTTTAATGAGGCACCTGTTGTCAGGGCCCACTGGGGATTGTAGCTGATTGGCACTTGGACGCAGTGCGCTCCGTGATGAGGGCTGGGCTCAGCCTGGCAGGTGGCTGGCATCACATGGCGCCCATGGCTCCCTCTCAGTCAGCGCTGGCTGCCTTTCCTGAGCTGTCTGTGCTTGGCTTCAACTTTATATTCCCACCTAGGGGATCACTGTGCTCTGACCCCCGTAAGCCTTGTACCTACTTTGCAGGAGGAAGACTCTCAGGTCCCCATGACTCCCACTTCTCTCCCGGGCTGGCCTCGGGCTCTCCTTTCCCTGTTGAGCATCATCTGTGAATAGGGTCTACAAGATATGGTTAAAAAAACCACTGTGAATCTTTACATTTTTAAATATTTATTGTGTTAAAAGACATATTGCCTTTAACCACCTCCAAAGTCTCCCTGTTGATTATCCCACTGTTCTTTCTACTCTCTAAAGCAGTTCTGGAAGTCCTCTTTCATGAATGGCTTTAGTTGTTCTCCAGTGGTTACCTTGAGGGCCTGAATCAATTCAAAATATTTACCTTTTGTTGTGGTTTGTGTCTGGAGGTCCCCCCAAAGCCTCATGCAATTATAGGTACAGCTGTTTGGAAGTATCTGGATCCAGTCTGTGTAATGATGATATAAAGGGTACAGGGCTAGGATTGACTCACAGTACATGCTATGTTTAAGGGTGTGAATGCTCCCTGCCCTAAGGTCAGGTAGCCTGGATAAGACGTAAAGGACAGAAACAGGGTCACTGCTTGTGCTTCATGGCAGCTTGCTGCCTTCTGCTTTGTGCTTGTCATGAGCTGTCTCTCCTCTGCAGTGTCCCTCTGCCACACATCCTGCCTTAGAGCCAGCCAACTATGAACTGAAATCTCTACTAACTGGGAGATAAATAAACCTCTCCTTCTTTAACCTTAGGTGTTGAATATTTTGTCTCAGCAATGAGAAAAGTAACCAGTACACCTTTCAAGGTCACTTGGAGTTTGGGGAAGAGTCATAAAGACCTAGTGCCAGTTCCAGTGAATAAGGTGGATAAATATACACTGCAATAATTTCAGGAACCTGGGCAACAACATTGGCCACAATCATATCTCCTGAGGACACAAACAGGAAGGAAGTATTATGAAGGCAGTTAATGGGGGATTATTATGAGGGAAGGTAAAGGTACATGTGGCTTTTACTGTACAATTTAAATATTCCCTGGGCATTTAGATCACGCTTTGTAGATGAGGAAATTGAGGCAAGGCTGATAAAATAGGTTGTCCACATTCACACCTCCAGGGCCAGATGGACCATACTCAACAGCAGCACCTGAAACACATTAGAAGGCGTCCTGGGGAGCAGGTCAAGCACGGATGTGGTGAGTAGCTCTGGAATGAGGCCCGTGAGATCCCTTCCAGGTGCTCCCAGGGGACTCTTGTGCTGCAGAACCAGGAACCACATCCTAAATGTAAGTAGAAGTTTGCCCTGCATTTCAACCCAACAGAATCCATAAAAGATACATGGTGATTGCACATTTCAAATTTATGATTAAGACCTTCTCATGCTTTTTAACGAAATATGTGGTTATTTGCCTACAAACAGAGCCTGAAGTGCAAGATATCCTAGAACTTACTGCTTAAATCTGTGGTGCAGAGGGCCTGGTGGAAGGAGCACAAAAAATGTAGGGAAAATCTGAAAATGTGCCTGGCAAGCGTGAGGTCGTGAGTTTGATCCCCGGTACCAAAAAAAAAAAAAAAAAAAAAAAAAAAATCTGAAAATGTACAGAAGGCCCCCACTCCCTACCCACGCATTAGTGAACTATTTCCAGGATGGGGTGAAAATATGTTTTGCTCTCAGGAAGCTGCTCTGCGCACCCAGATACAGACATCCACCCTCACTCTGGACCCGGGATGGCCTGCTCATGCCCTGCCCAAGCCCATCCAACAAACCCCACCCTTTCCAGGTCAGACATTAACACCCCAGTGAGGACTTTTTCTTTCAGGCTGGATGCTGAGGCAAACACTTCCTGATGCACTGGCTGCCAGAGCCAGGTCCAATTCAGGAGAGGAGCCTGGACTTCATTCTGCCCTTCTCACCCTGACTCAGCTTACAATGTGCACTGCATTTTTTCCCCAACATTTAGATGAATCTTTTTCAAGCTCACCAAAAAGATCCATGGTTTCCAGCAGAAGTTTAGGACTAATTTGAATAAACATTGTAGTGCACTAAAATACCTAAAATGAGGAGCAATTTCTTTAGGAATTGTTTTGTTTTGTTTTTGAGACAAGGTCTCACTATGTTCCTGGGGTAGACTGGAACTCGTGGTACTCCCCCAGGCATGCACGACCAAACCTAGCAGTAATCAATAATAATATTATTATTAAAATGTCTTTAGAAATCAACATTAATATTAAAACAGATAAATTACTTAAAAATAATTTTTTTAAAAAAAATATGCTTACCTTGAATCCAATAGAGTATTGAGGATCTTGTTCTAATTTCACAGACATCCATGTCATTTGGTCTCACCTGACTGAGAAAAACCTTGGCTGAAGGCACTATAGTCTGTTTTAAGTACGTTTTCTTTTAATTAAATGATCAGCATGTTCACTTATTTTTCTAGAGAAACATTATTTAGCTGGTGTAAGCAATTTTGTTGAATATGATCAAAAAGTAGTTATCACAATTCACCAGACATATTGTGATCTAATGAAAGACAAGACTCAAAGAGTAAGTTAGTGAAATATTTTTATATGTATTCACTTTCTTCATATCTGTACGCATGGCATCATAGCATCACTGTACGCTTTTTGTGTTTCAGGCATTGTTGATGTCACACGTGGTGTTTCTAATAGGAACTGTGCCTTAGACTTCTAGAAGGATACTGAAGTCTTGCATCAGTCTCTCGATAAGAGATTCAGCGTATTTTTTTGGTGAACATGAGGATAGGGGACAGTCTCGTGCCAGAAACTTACGAGACATAGACATGGTTTATGGGAATTTTTTTTAACTGTTAAAATTTTCAAGTTCCAAAAGGTGCTACGTCTCCAAGGACCATATGAGAAAGGAACGTGCAAGATGCTTTACGGTGGAGTGAATAAACAGCAGATCCAAGAACAGATGGAGAAGGACGAGAGACCTGGATCTGCCAAACACGAGCTGTGTCGCCTGGGACCAGTGGCTTAACTTCTTTGGGCTTCAATTTCTCCATGTGTACCCTGGAAACCACAATGTGGTCAGAACCAACAGAAAACTCTCTGGCCTCACTTGCTTTTAGTTATTTGCTTTTGGTTGGCTTAAAAGTCACTAATTTTGGAGGTCTTTGGCTGCCACTAACTTTGCTACAGATAACACCTCCTACATGTGGGTTGTGATGATAATAGTTCCTAGGCTACCTTTGAGAGACTTAGAGGCCACTTTTGTTTAAACCACTGACTCCTCACTTCAGGCTATGCAGACGCTCAGTAGATGACCTTCCAACATCAGGGAGCTAAAATCCTCCAGTCATGCTAACATTTTTCTGAAAATGCATTCCATGAAGAACCATGAAGGCTGATTCTGCTGTACAAATGGCTCATCACTGAACCTTCCATGTTTCTTTATTGGTCCCATAAATATCCCTACACCACATCCTCAGGAAAGGCAGATTCGAGACATAGGTCTTCCATGCCCACACTTAGCCCTTTTGCAAATAAACTCTGCTCTTTGCAAAATTACCTTTTGGTCTCATAGCCTATGTGTGTGAGGCAGCTTTTTGTTGCTATGAGAGAACAGCTGAGAAACACAACCTTAAAGGAAGAAGGGGTTCTTCTGTCTCATGGTTTCAGAACTGACTTACCATCGGTTTGTGTATTTAGGACCCTTGCAAAGGCAGAAACATCAACATCATGATAGAAAGCTATGGTGAAGAAAAGCTTTTTATCCCATAGTAGTCAGGAAGGGGGTGGGAAGGAGGAAGGAAAGAAGGACAGAGGAATAAAAGATGGAAGGAAAGAAGAAAGGAAGGAAGGAAAGGGGAAAGGAAGGAAAGAAGGAAGGGAGGAAGGAAGGAAGGAAGGAAGGAAGGAAGGAAGGAAGGAAGGAGGAAAGGAAGGAAATAAGGAAGGAAAGAAGGAAGGAAAGAAGGAAGGAAGGAAGGAAGGAAGGAAAGAGGAAAGGAAGGAAAGAAGGAAGGAAGGAAGGTAAGATGGAAGGAAAGAAGAAAGGAAGAAAGGAAAGAGGAAAGGAAGGAAAGAAGGAAGGAAGGGAGGAAGGAAGGGAGGAAGGAAAGGAAGGAGCCACAAATAGTACATACCTTTCAAAGTCACACCCCCAGGGACTGACTTACTGGGCCCCAAGCCTTAGGTGCCCACTCAGTAATGGCCCAGGTGCCTCTCTAGGCCCTACTTCTCAATGTGGTTGCACTGGGAATAAAGCCCATCAAACATGATTCTACAGGGAACACTGCACATTTAAACAGTAATCATACCCCTCTCCTGCCAGCCACCTGAGCTCTGCATCTGTCCTACACAGGACACACCCTTTCCTTACCACTTTGTGCCTGGCGTTTGTTCCCCTATGTAAAATGCTATTTTTGCCTTATCATCCATCCATCCATTTTCTATTCAAATGAGAGAGACTTTCAGAGACTGTGATACATGAATTTGCAATCCACTTACACCTGCACTACTTTGCTGTATATTTCCCATCATACTTACCAACTCTAGCACATCACATTCAGCTATCCCTAAGCATTAGTATGCTTAGGGATAGCTGAATATGATGTCAGTTGTCTCTGACACAGATAAGGACTTTGTTTTGTTCTCCACTGAATCCCTGCTACATACATAGTTTAAAACCTGGGAAATATGATTGATTGACTAATGGACTGAATGAATGAATAAATGAATGAATGAGTGAATGACAAGTAGTGGGCTCTGAGCAACTTTTTGTTGAATAACTGAATGAAATAAGTTCTTTTAATGAGGCCTCTAAAGAAAAATCAGCTTCCCAAATGGCAGGGATCATAAAGGCCATTCTATGTTCCATCCAGCAGGAAAGTGTCAGAAAGATTCACCCAGATGGGAAAAGTTGAAGCCCTGAAAATAACACTAACCAATCTTGAATTCATGGCTCACTTTCCTTGTGGGGTACCTGATGTCACTTAAGGACTCCTGGGAAGAGAGTTAGGTTCAGGTGTCTTGGCCACGTGACTCTGAAGACAGCCTCTTTCTCTCTGTGAATGTCACAAAGTCCTCACTCAACCCACAAGGAAGAAGCAATGGCTCCTTTCTGCCTCTGACCAGAGTACAAGTCCATGACCTTGGAGCAATTCCCAGAAAAGAAGGCTGGAAGAAAAAGCCACCATGTGCTGAGGGCCTGCTGTTCTTCGGGCACTGCTCAGCAGAGTTTTCTTCCTGCCATCCATCTGCAATGACCCCCTAAGCTTCCTGAGGTCCCCTCCAGAAGGGTGGCATTCTGCACATGCAGGCTGCCTCTGCCAGTGTTAGCTCTACTCCAGTTCTCTGCAGCAGTGTCGTGGGTCCCTAGGCTACAGAGTGCAGACACTTAAACTAGAAGGCATTACTCACAGCACCCGACTCTGAAGAAGAGAAAACCCCTCTGCTCACCTTGGCAAAGAGTTTCCACACTGGAATCAGATCTGAAAGACTCAACCCTGAGTGGAAATCCACTGGGCTTAATCACAGAAGGAACTCGGGAGACAGAGGATGAAAATGCTCTGTCATGAGTCATGAGAGTGGTAGAAAAAGGGAAGATGCATGCGTACACCTGGGATTAGGAACTGCAAGATGTACCCTGAAGAAGGTCAGGGGAGTGTGGGCAATGCATGGGGGAGCCGTGCAGAGGAGCCTCAACCTGACACAATGCTGCCCCGCAGGGAGCTTTGTCGCCTGGACTTGGGATTCTCATCAGAAGCCATTGCATGTGACTAAATGTTAGGTGCTTGCAATTATATTTAAACTAGCTACATTATAGTAAGTTGCATTATTTAGTTTATATCCCAGAGTCTGGGTTTGGTCATTCTTAAGTAACACCGTTTTCCTCCTAAAATCCCAAGTTAAAAAATCCTTCAGGTTATCATTTTCAAGAGTCTATGGGACTGATGGCTATTTAATGTCTGTATAATTAAGATTCTAGTGCATTGCCAAGAGTGTGTAAATCCAAGAAATATCAGGATAAGGTCTTAAATAAGCTTATATCACTCAAGGTTTGTGCACACTTCAATCTAGTATCATACAATGTTGTAAGCATTAATTTATATCATCTAATTTAATTCAGAGCGCTAGGCATTATTCTCTTCATTTTTGTAGATCAGGAAGATAGGTGGCTACATTAGCCTTCTAGAGCTGCTATAACAAGACACCACAGACTGCTTGGCCCAAACAATAAAAATTTATTTCTCACAGGTCAGAATCTAAGGGATCCAAGTCAAGGTAGTGGAGATCAAGGTCTCCCTCCACTCACAGTTGTTCACCTTCTTGCCAGACACTCGCACGGCCTTTGCACTGTGTGTGGATCCCTGGTGTAGCTGTGTGGCCAGATTTCCTCTTCTGATAGGGAACCAGTCAGACTGAATTAGGGTCCATTTTAAGGGGCTCATTTTAACTTCATCTCCTCTTTACAGATTTATTTTCAAATGCAGACATATTTTGAAGCACTGGGAGTTAGGGTTGCAATATATGAATTTGGAAGGTGGAAGAAAAAATCTAGCCCACTACAGTGGCTATGATCTGATGTATCTGGGATGCTCAGTCTAAACTCATTCACTGTTACATTGTAATTACTAGGCAGTGCTCTTTCCCAGTTTCTCTCAGGACTGCCCCGGTTTGATGGTTCAACTCTAAAACAGCAGGATTAGTAAAACATCTAAAGAACACAAGAAAAGGTGAAGTTTAAACTCTTCTCTACTCACCAGATGTCCTGTCCTCAAATGCTCACTTTGAGCAAACATGCAACTCTTCCCAGTGGATCTGTGCTTCTCAAGTGCTCCACAGGACACGGGTGAGAAAGTAACAAGGCACAGAGACATGGTAAGTGGCAGGTCACAGCTCTACCTTGCTCCTAGACAACTTCAGAATGAAGAGGACTGTGTTTGGGTAGACAGGATTAGACAAGTCCCCTTCTTCTTTTGCTCATGCCTCATTTGGGGTCTGGCTGATCACTTACGACTATCACTCATTTGTTCCAAAATTAAAAGCCAACGCAAGTATTTCCAGGAGGACACCTTGAGAGGTTCTGAATGATCTTGCTGGATATCACAGCCTGAGTTCAGGCTTGGGATTCTTTCTTTTTGTTTCCCTCCACTCCATGGCACCACAGCATACGGAATGTCCCTTACTCCTTTGTGTCCTCCAGGTCACCTGCAAGGAGACTCCTCTCTCCTGGGGTATGTGTGCCAGGTCCTGTGGTGGGATCACTGCTGTATTATCTGACAGATTGGTTGGCCAGCTTGATCATTTAGCAGTTCGTTCAATGGAGGAAGAATGCTGGTGCCAGGCCACTGGGAATGTCACAGACTTCGTAAGGGCAGAAACAAATCTATGGATGTCTCTAAATTCCACAGGTGGTCCAGCCTTTGAGGACTTTCCTAACCTGCTCAGTTTATCATGATAAACTGAAATGATCAAATAGCTTTCAAATAGCAGCTTCTTACTGTGTGGTAGGGTTGGTACCAAGATCTTTAAACCCTTTTTTTATTTTGGTCCCGGGGATCAAACTCACAACCTCACACTTGCTAGGAAGGCACTTACACTGCCAATCCCTGGCCCTAAAGCCGTATTTTAATCAAACTATGCAAATTCATGGTTTGAGTCACATGCACAGAGTAGCGAATATGTACTTCAGTGTCAGTTGCAGCGTGGTGACTCTACCAATCTGTTTTATAATCATTGTTGGGGCAAACGTCCTAAAATATTAATTTCTACTAATATCAATTAAAAATAATATGACTTCTGTGCTTATAGATATAGAAAGATAGACATATAGAATATAGACAGATATAGGAGTCCATCAAAAATGTATAGACACTTCTGCAGTTCACCATCCTAATATTTGTCTATAAATTAATTTCCACCACTTTGAGCACCATTTGTAATTGTAGAGACCAAAGATAACTTGTATTAATCTCACAATATATCAATCATCAATAAATTTAGTATTAAATATTTATGAGTTTTTCTTATGTGGCAGAATATATACATATTTCAAAGAACTGTTCTTGCATAAAATATTAATAAATACCATCCTCTGTTTCCTCTCCAAACAAAGAATTCTCTGTGACCATTCGAGTTGAAGATGCTGGCTTGAATTAGAAATGTCAGGCTCTTTACCGCAGGTCTTTTTCAACACCCCTGGGTGTTCACATTTAATAAAGAATCTCTATAAAACAACAACACACTGAGTGCCTAATGGAAACCCTTGTCTTTCTAAGAACCTTCTGGAACTGGGGCGCCCGGACAACATCCTCCAGGAAATGCTGCCTCCTCAGATTCTCTAGTTTCCATCTGGACTTCTGTCCCCTGCCTTATCACTGCTTCTTTATTACCCACCACTAAAATTTTCCAGTGTGCAACCAGGACCTACTTCACCAATACTGCTTTAAATACTGGCCCAAATCCAAGCACTCTTCCCCATAAGTGCTACTCTTGTTCTCAGGCCACACTCTACTGCCTACCTCCTTACCTGGCCAACATCCCCAATCCTGGTGCAGCTTATTGGCACTTTCCAATTGGCACCAAGCTCACGTGCCATTTGGGCAATGCACGGATTAACCACAAAAGACCTGCTCAGTATTACACATCTATTCTTACTGCTGAACTAGTTGGGCATTCACTAACTTCATCAGTTAGGTTACAAGCTCCATGTGGGCTTTTGATTTTATTTAAGCCAAAATCATCTGCCACTGAATTGGGACCATGATTCCCTGGTCTGGCAATGACCCTCCTTGTTTTTCTGGTCATCCTATGGAATAACTGATGTCCTGGGTTGCCTGAAACTATGCTGGTTTTAGCACTAAAATTTTCATGACCGTGGAACCCACAGGTAGTGTCCAGGGAACCAGGACCTGGGAACCCTTCTACCTAGCTCAGTCCAAGCATGAACTAATTCACATCCTAAATCTTTTTCCTCTGCCTGAAATGCCCTTTTCCTGTAGTTGGCCTTTCAAAGTTCTGTTCAAATGCTCATCCCCTCACTAGACTTTACCTTATCACATTGCTGATGTGCTGATAAGTTTAGCCAAATGTCATGGTCTGGCATCATAGCTAAGAGTCATAACCAAGTTCCCAGTATGACTGCGTGCTGGCCCTCTGGCTGGCTGCTAAATGCAGAACCCTCGTCATGCACATGCTGACTTCTCCTGCAGACCTGGTATGATATGACCCCTCGCACCTTGAGTTCATCAAGTGGACAGATGCCCTATCCACAATTGATGATTAATTGAGTGGTTTTGGTTCTCAGGCTGAGTCAAGGGAAGCCTGAAGCCCTGCAGGAGTGCAGTGGGGAATCTGGAGCTGAATACATTCATTCCACTACTTTTGAAAGCTTCAGTGAATAATTCTAAGGCTGAGGGTGTAGCTCAGTGATAGACCAGCTGCCTAGTATGCTCAAGAGAGGGCCTGGTTTGGTCCAGCACCAGGAAGTCGGGAGTTGGACACTGAAATTTTCAGCTGGCAGAGCAGTGATCCTCTCTGTCCAACAGCAAGGACTGTACAGAGCTCTTTGGTTATGTCTCAGTCTTCTTCCAGGAGCAGCCCCCAGGCTTTGCCAATTTATATAGGCAGGGTGTGCACCATGGCACAATACCTCCAGCAGTGAGAGGCAGTACTTGCACAACTCTTCCAGGTCATGGAAATTGCAGGCCTTGGTTTCTGAAATGAATATAAAACCATAGAAGAATTTTGACAAATCAAACTTTAAAGTCAAAGCAGACCACCCTGGTTTGAGCTGTCAATGTGTTAAGGAAGATACCCGAAGGATTAACACTCTTTAAGTGTAACTCAACTGCTCTCCACAAGGTGACAAAGTGCAACCAGGCACAAGATGGAGAGGAAAGCTCTCCTCTATAGCAGGCAATAGAGGGGAGCTTTCAAATCTAAGCACCTGCAGAGCTCCTGTTTTTAAAAATGACTTTTTAAAAAACTGTATAGCATTGTTTTCCAACCTATATGAATGACATGAAGGGAAACTGTTCATTGGGTGTTTTTCTCCTGTTATACTACATTATATTGAGCTTCAGGAAGCTACTGTATAAAGCAAAACTCTAGATAATGATAGGCTTTCTCTCCTCATATGTACATATAATGCAGTTATTTTAATTGTTTTTATGATTGTTAATATTACATTAGATATATACACTTACCTTTTATGTATCTATTATTTAAAGCTTTATATATGGTAGAATATATACAGAGGTATGTTGTATAGATACAAGTATGTTATGTATATAGGTACATATCTACATAGACATATTTAGTTTATATATTGTGTCTATACAATATGTATATATAATATATACTTTATACAAAGTTATATTTCTATGTGAGTTTTATATATTGATGGAAGCTAATTGTTTTATGTCATTACCAGGGAGAACTCATGCCCCCTTGGGATATCTGTGCAACTATGGTCTGCTATCTAATGACAACGTTCCCCCAAGGCCACAGGTGAGCTGCACTAGAGCCAGATGCTCAGCCTCACTTCTCACAAGCCAGTGTAACAACACATCAGGAGAAAGGACTCAGACTTCCAGGATCCTGCTGTATTTTCTAGTTGCTCCAGACTCTGAATAATACAGACACTCCTGTAACTTTGACAGTTTGGTTGAAAATAGACCCCAGTATGGGGCATCTGCTTCTCAAATGCTTAGCAACTCTGCACTTCAGAATATCAGTGTTGCTGAGATTTTTAACATCTCTGTTGAAATTATTTAGTTTGAAAGCCCCTTGGATCCTGTTGGGACACCTGATTTAAGTTTCCCCTGCTTACCCATCAGTCCTCCCAGCAAGTGGCAATTTAAACCACCCCACTCCCACTGAGACTTATTCAGGCATCTTGAAGACAATTTTCTATGGTCTAAAATGACTGTCTTCAAAGGACAATGTTAAGTTTCTTTTTCTTCAATTAAATGATAATGTACTGTGAAGGTATGTGAAAATTAAAAGAAAATGAGGTAAAGTACAGATTAAGAAATACTAGCAGTAAATATGCAGTGGTCTGTCTTATTATACATCTTTTGATATTTTTCTATAACTTTTATTACCAAAGGTTTTATTTAGAACTTATTAAATAAGATGGAATCTACCTCTTCCCTTAGGCAAAGCTGAGAATATATCTCTGAATTTCCAAAAATATTGACTTAGTTCTAACTATATTTAGTTATCCACTAGATAACATGAGTATTTCTACAACATGAAGTAAATAAAAGCATGTTGGATTTTTTATAGCAAGGGGAAGAATGATAAAAATGCTCAATCAATAAAGAGATAAGAATTAGTAGAATATACCTCCTGGTTCTTCCAGGAGATAAACAGTTCATAAGTCACATGCCAGAGACTCAGTTTGTACATCACAACATTGATAGAGTTAGAAGAGATTAACCTAAGATCATCTACACTCTCCTAGTCCACCTGTTTAAAAGAAGACAAAAACAGGAAGAGATTTATTAGGATTAATTAGAGTATTATTATCTTATCTTTGAAAGAGCTAAAGAAATAAATTTTTAATTACACAAGTAACAAATGTCCACAGTAGAGAAGAGAAAATATCAAGTCCCTTCCCCTATTGAAGAAAATGCAGATTTCTAAAATCCAAGTACCTAGAAATACACTTCCACATATGATACTTATCTTTCTGAATATGCCCTCTATATGAATATATATATAAAATACCATAGCTCAGTTTTGTAATCTATCATATAGTGGGTGGGGTCACTTAGTGGGTGGGGTCATATTAATTGGAACAAGTTTTCTAGGTACTATTTATGTATCAAAAGTCCTAGAACTATATTTGACAGTCACACTTTTATCTGGCAATGACACACAGATAACAAGGTAATTGATTAACATATGCAATGCATAAATAAAAAGATGTCTACCATAGAATTAGGATCAATTAATAAATGGAAACAAAATAAATGACCCAGCTTAAGGGTCCTGTTGGTACATTACGGAGTCCATTCACACAATGGAACACCTTCTACAGCCCTGAATAATAGCAGCCCTTCGTCTTCCTTTCCTCTGTAGAGTCTGAGGCAGAGGAGTGGGTGCGTTCAACATTTGACTTCACCCAAACAACCAAGGACAGTACCACTGCCGACAGCGCAATGGACACCAGCACTGTTTTATTAGACGCACTGATGACCGCCCTCACCCGTGAAGGACAGTGGAGCTTGTGAACCTACCAGAGCCTTAGGGGCACGCTGAGCCCATTGCGGTGCCCTGTAACTGGTGAAGACTATCTGAAAGCATCGCAGGTCAATAATATCATCCCACCCAAAAATGCAAATACTTCAAATGCAAGAAGTGAACAAACAAAAAACTGGCTCCCATTCCTCAAAAATAAAACAATATAATAAAGCCCTGATCTATATTTAGGAAAATAGCCGAGTCTCGAGTCTGTAGGCACAGTGTCTGTGATGTTTCTGCTGAGGACCGCAGGTAAGGGAGTTCACGGAAATGCTTTCTTTAGAAAGCCTCAGTGGAGCTTCGATAGCACAGCCCAGACCGGGGCTGCTGACAGCAGTCCCAGGCTCTCCATATGCTCCACAGCATCCAGAAATGGCAGGCTAACATTTCCCTCCTGCTGGCACTGGTGGGCTTGTTGCAACTGTCGCCGTTCATCCTCACTCTCAGCACCATCTCCCAGTGTCACTCTCACCAAGGAGGAAGAAACACAGGCTTGAGGCTAAACAGGAGCCAGCTGTTGGGTAGGACTTGAACACCAAAGGGTCAGCAGCCTCCCTTCCTCTTAGGATGAGCAGGGGCGGAGGCAGCAGGAAGGGCAGAAGGCAGTGGCAGCAGGCAGAGGGAGGCCAGGAGAGGCGTAGGAGTCTGCAGGGACATCCAGCAGAGAGAAGGAGGGTCACAGATGAAAAGGGAACCAAAGAGAGAAGGCTCGGGGTGACAGCAGGAAATGAGGCTGTCAACAAATAATCGCAAGGAGCATGAAAGATGGTGCATGGGGGGTTGCTTCCATCCCTTTAAAACCACAACCCATGATTTAATGAAGGAAACCCAGGTAGCATCAGCCAGCACATAAACACTATGCCTTCCAGGCAGGAAAATGTTCTGTGTGAGCCGAAGATGTGTGGGATGATTCACCTGCTCTGATCCTACTCGTCAGTGTGAGGATCTCCAACACGGACAACTGCAGACCCAGAGAGACTTACGGTGGAGTCCTCGAAAATTTTCATCTTCTCCTGCTCACTCTAGTTGTCGTGGCTGTGCTTGCTTCACTTCGTAAGTTTATTTCTCAGGTACCCCAGGTATCCTGGATACATACCAGTTCTGGACGCTCAATAATCCTCTTTCTTTCTATGATCTGGAATCACACTGAACACTAGGTAAACACATCCAATTCCTTCTCCAAGACGATGGAAGCATAGCTTCCCCCAACATCTCTACATTGTCCCACTATATCCCCATGATTAGCAATTAATTTGCCTTCTAATTAATGGATGCAGATGGACACACAATCAAAACATAAAACAAAAACTGTCTCCCTGGTATTCTCTTCTTTGGCATAGTAGTGCCTGTTACACCACCATCACACCCTGAGACCACAGGTAGGGGCAGTTTTGGCTGGTGTGGTACTTTCCTATTGTCCCTTGGTTTCCAAGAATTCTGGTTTCTTAACTACAGATGGTGAAATGTCCAAGGAAAATCTCATTGCTGAGCAAAACTGATAAAGAATGTAGATATCTACACTTTCCAGGGAAAGAGGGAACTAGGGACCCAACAACCCTACTCTAAGGTGAAGAATGTCTTTTGATTATCTGAGAAGCTATTGCATATCCATATGCCTTGGCATGGAAGACATGTACCTGCCTTGAATTATTCTGCCCCGTTGTGGACTACTGCAAGCAGCATCTTCAAGAGTGAGTCAAAACAGAGTAAATACCAGAAAAACATGGATTTATGAAAATAAAAATAATTTCTATTTATTGATTTCCTGTCACAGGGCAAGCTCATGTCTGTCCTTTTAAAACTTCAGGTGGAAAATACTCAAATTATCTTCAAAGATGATCCTGAGGTTTAAGGTTCAGAATGGTGTTCCAAAGCTGTAGAATTTGGTCACGGCTTCTGTGTCATCAGAGAGATGATGAATAAAAAGGAAACCAAATGGCTTTTAAAATCAGTGGTCCATTGCTATACATGTCACCTACTTATTAAGCCAAGTTACTAAATTTTATGTTCAATACATTCTGGATAAAGTGGATTTTATTAAAGCCAAACAGCAATAGCTACTCCTTTTGGCTTAGAGGCTCTTCACTCTGGAATATAATACTAAGTAATACTTAATGTAATTGACATTTAAACCATAAAGTCAATCACAACTGTTAGCTGTAATAATTTAAAATGTGTAAGCATTCTGTAAACCATTTATTTTGGTAACATAAATGAGAGGTTCTGTTATTAAGCTCATTTTACAGCTATAGAAACTGAGGCAGAGAACAGTCATTAATACTGACTGCAGCGTTTAAGATCTGGTCAATGGCAAAGGTTACTAGAAGCCTCCAATGCCCTAACCCATGATGACACCAACTAGTTACTATTTTTAATATTTCTTAAATGCAATTAATGAAAAAAGCTATAACCTATGTTTCACTATGGTGCAATAATTAAGCCTACTTGAAATCCATCTGGGTCTTGTTTTAAATATATTCTTGGCCATCAATGAGCAGATTACCTTCTCCTTTTGGAGTCTGGTGAGGATGTCTCCACACCAGACACTCATACCTATCCAAACGCTTTACTATGAAAGCCATTAGCAAGTCTTCAAGCCACTAATTACACTTGATGCAACGCGGGAGGGGAGGAGGCACTGAGTCTTTCACAGTCCTTGGTTTGCAGGTCTGACACCTGCAAAAGACAGAACAGTTACTTTCCTGTGTCTCTTTGCTGGTCTCAGTATTCTGTTGTGGCTTCACATCAGATCCTGGAGCGCAGGTTGGTGACACGAATGGCATCTGATCATGTGCACCCTAAAGAGTACCGTGGAAACAATGGCTGTAGGCTCAAGGAAGCTTCTTGTATCACCCAGTGAAGATACCACAGACCACAAGGAATAACACTGCTGGTTGCTTTTCTTCCCTTAGAATATAATCTCTGTTTTGCCTCTGGGTTTTTCCTCCACGCATGGAAATCAGGATGCGGTGTGAAATTTGGTTGCCAAAGGTTTGGATTTTGCCTTCTTTCCAGAAGCTGAAAAATGCTTCAAATGGAGAAAATATTTCAAGATTTTCTTCATTTTTCCTCTGAAAGTTGACATTCTATCGTCTTAAGGTCAGTCTCCTCCTAACTCCCCTTCCATCTTAGAACATGGTGAGCGCTTCCCCACTACCTGTGGGGCCAGGTAGGGACTAAAAGTGCATGAGTTTGCAGGAAAGTTCCTTCTAGCTTATGAAGCCAAATGGAGGGAAAGGCAATGTTTCACTGAAGGAATTTTTGCTAAACAATGTACTTGTTATGGTTGACACATTGTGTCAACTTGAGAAGTTTAGAAGTTTAATTAAGAGATTCAGCAAGGAGCTAGCATCCTTACTTTGTAAACATCCTGACCCCATGCAAGAGGAGGCCAAGGAGATTCTGTGAGTGCTACACTCACCCTGGAGGGGGAGGGTGGCCTGTGCCCCTTTTTTGCTCTGGCTGCTTTTGCTGGCTGCTGCCTTGAAGTACTGCCCTGGTTTCATGTCACCCTGCCTTGCAGCCAGCCACTTATGGACTGAAATCTCCACAAACTGTGAACTAAATAAACCTTCCCTTCCTTCATTTTGGATGTTGGGTATTTTGTCCCAGCAATGAAAGCAAAGTAATCAAGAGAGTACTCAGAAAAGATTTCATTGCCCCACTGACCAGCTCACCTGAAAAAATATTTGGAGCACATGATTATAACTAACATTTCATAATAGAAAATTTTATTCTTGGATAAATATTTAAAATAAAAAAGCATACATATTAGTCTCCTTTTTCCCAAAAGGTAACCAGGAAGGTAACATTGATATAGGGAAATAAAACTCCCAACCTACTATATCTGCGAGTTTGTGTTCTCTAAAATCAAAGAATGAATTTTAGGAACAACAGAGGTTAAGAGCACAATATATTTATTGAGAGAAAGAAAGTTGATATCTGACAGAGACAGAGGAGGTCTTGAGCAGGTTGCCAAAATCTCTCTTTTCTAGGCACTTTTATAGAATAAAATCATGGAGTGAGAAGGGTTCAAGGTGGGGAAAACTGGGAACTACAAGGCAGATGGATATAAGGTGGGACAAAACTATAGTTAACCAATAAGATTAATTGTTCAGGTAAAATTCACTAAATTAGGGACAAATGGGGAAGCAAGTTATGTTGAAAGTGGACATTCTTAGGGAGCAATGACACTTCCCATAGGGAGTTGGGATGGTGACTACTGACTTGCGCAGGGTGATAGAGAACTATTTAGAATATCAGTCCTTAGGGTATGAGTACATTTGTTTGATCTTTTCTCTTAGGCCTGGCCCATAGCAGGAGGTATCTGCCCCTCCACAGCTACAAAGTACCTGGGCTTCCCCACTGGCTCCTTTGAGGACCTAGCCTTGTCTCACTGCCTATAATATTTCTAACTAACTCAGCTGCCTGCAACCACATAAGCATGGCTAATGGAGTTTGAGGAGAAGGTGCACAAGGGAAATTCAAGCTGGAATTCAAATTTAAACAGAGAAATATGTAGAAATGTGCCCTCTTAACTTCCACCACATTAAAGAAAAATATGATTTATCAAAATGGCCCATGTTCAAGAAGAAGCTATGTACAGCTGAACCCACACACATATGCAGTAGAAAGAAAAGCAAATTAGCCTTGAGCCAAAATAAATACCTTGCTTATGATCAAAGAGCCTCAAAACAAAAATTCTTTTAGCCCTACGTTATCTAGTAAACTATAATACTTCTCTTCTTCATAAATATAAATACTTTCTAAAAGTGTAAAACCAGCTTTGCTTTCTGGACATCCATGCACTTCTTTCAATAAACAAGTCACCTTCTGCATTTCCATATGCTTCAACTCATTTACACTGACCTTGGCAAGGAACTTCATTTAGAAAATCTCGATGCATTCCCACTGGGACCCCCATCTCTAAATAATTATCACTTTGCACAGGCTGAATTAGAAAATTAAGGTGTTTGCATCTTCTCACAGTGATTCCTCTGTGTTTTCTATGGGGCATTCATGATTTTTTACTTAAAATCCTTATTTCTGAGTATTTCTTGTGATCTAAACTGCAAATTTCAAGAGAGCAGCTGTCATTTCTTTACCTCAAATATTAAATTCTGTTTACGTCTAGCCATCCAAGCACTTTGTACACAGTAGTTACTGGATAAATATAAACTAAACGACCCAGAAATTCCCCTTTTCTAGGACAGCATCCTATAGATGTGTTGGCACAAATTGAAAACCAAATATTTACCATATATTCTTTTCAGCAATGAAAATGGGAGGTATATGAATGCCCAACAACAGAGGAATGTTGAACTAAACTTTCACCCACTACAAACTCTAGCGTACTACATGCATAAAAAGCATGTAATCCATACACATGTGTACCTGATAACCAAAGAAAATTATAAAAATATGATACAGAAAATTATCTGCAATACTATGAAGTGAAAAATGCTAAATAGAAGGTTTCAAAAATATTTTGGATACTTCCATTTTTTAACAGCTACGCACATACATATTATATATCGTAACTTTTTTATGTATTGATATTTCTTCAAAAGTAGAGTATGTTCACATGGGCAAACATCTCTGAGAAGGAGAGAAAAGAAGAATTTTATCCCAATATATATGTGTATATTCTGACATTCAGTATATTCAGTATGCATATTTTTATAACAAAAGGTTAAAGAAAATATTTTCTAAATGAGTGAGTGAAATTTGAATAAAGTCTACATAATAAAGTTGTCAATTCTACATACCTATTCTAGTTCCAAGCACATGCTGATGAAATCAGTTCTCCCCAAGGGAGAGACTCAGTAAGTCAAGAAAGATATTTTCTGAAAGCCAAGTCAGCATCGTACAAATTAGCCTATCTTAGAAGTCAGCATTTCTTGACTCATCTACCACTTACTGCTATCCATGAGGTTATAGCTTCCCCTTTTCCTACTTCTTTATAGAATGAGGTTGGGTAAACTAAACGATTCCCAAAGTTCCTTTGAATTTTAAGTTTGTCACCCACATTTTTGGGGAGAGGTAGAAGGAGAGAGAAAAATGACAAGGGTCATCAAATGGTCAAAGCATAAAAGATGCTAGTGGCACTGCTATTAGAAGACAGGCAGTTAACAGAATCTGACAATGAAAACAAAGGAACACTTAGAAGGTTAACATTCATTTTATGCTTTGGTGCATGATATAAATTTAAGCTTTCATCTGCATTCAACCCTCCATAACATCCTATAAGACAAGGGAACACTGTTTATGGCATGGCATTTCAAATATCCAGATGATGGTCCATTTGGAACAGATTATGCCTCTGTTTTCTGTCATCAAGCATTGGGAAACCCATATTGCATCCATATGTAGCCAGAACCAGTTGTTTGTCCAGCGTTCTTGCAACTAAGAAAAATAGGGAGAAAATGGGACAATAGCTTAGTGCAGAGGTTTTTCCCTAATATTCTTTTCCCTAATTCTTCCAGGCTAAAAACTAAATGCATAATATAATGGTTTAATGACTCAACAAAGTTAACAAGTCAAGTCCATAAATCATGCTGCAGTGGAAGTGAACCTGAATCTCCATGTGAAATGTATCCTCCTGTCTCAGACACCATATTGATTTGTGAATTTTACTAAAAAAAAAAAAATGTTACAGATACGAGTCCAGGAAGGTCATTCAAATATAGTCTAATAAGAAGAGCTTCCTTTTCATTATCTACCTTCAATTTAAAAAAAAATTTCTTTGAGTCAGGATATCCTATTAAATGCAGAAGGGGCCAATGGTTTACACTGTCCTTAGTGATATTATACAGCTCTTTTTACAGTTTCGGATAGAGGATCTTAATTAGGCCTCAAAAGGACAAGTTCATTTTCTAGCCTACTTTGAAAGGCAATGTCCCCCAGCTAATTCTACTTGAGAATCAATACATGATTTTTCTCTTAGCATTTCCTGGAAGGATATCTACAGTGTGCTGTCTCCCACTCACCTGCATCTGGTTTCACTAGCCAAATGTTTCTTTGTTCCTGTTTGAAATCTACAGAGAAAGATGTGGGCAGGCTGCAATGAGAATACGAGAAATAGAGTTTTGCAGTAGGAAGTATGACAGCAAGGGTGTCCTCTCAGTTCAGAGGTGCCTGAGAATTTCACCACTGATTGTTAGAAAGAAAAAGCATGACTATGGGGTCTTTTTCATTTGAAGCTCTAGGGATTGAACAACCTAGGGACTTTGCACTGAGCTACATCCCTAGCCCCTATTTATTTATTTATTTACTTGACACAGAGTCTCACGACATTGGTATGTTTCCTGAGCTAGGCTGAAACTCATAATCCTCCTGCCTCATTCTCCCAAAGTGCTGGGACTACCAGCATGCACTACTATCCCTTAGATTTCTTCTTTCACTAGCACTTTTCTTCCACAAACTGTTCTCTAGCTCATCATTATTCTCCTCCTCCTTGGTATTATCCTACTTCCTCCTCAATTAACAGGGAACTCCACTTTTTTATCCACTTGAGAAACTCAAACTGCACCAATGTCTTTCACCTTAATAGCAAAATCTTTTCTTCCATGCTATCCACGCAT
>PVJX010030045.1:0-22420 GCA_004027295.1 Dolichotis patagonum
GGGTGGCTTCTGGCTTTTCCCCCAGAATCAAAACGGTCATGAAGGCTAAACATTTCGGATCCATTCAGGACACAAGGACGGCCATGAGTATAGAACTGAGGACACTTACAAAAGACAATGTCCAAAAAACAAAGATGATGTCCAGAGCTGCTTCAGAAAATATCAAAAATGAGACGAGCATGGTCAAAGTGAGGGGAAGTATTTTGAGGTGCACTTAATGGCAATTTTTCTTTTACTGTAATTAATTTTTAAAAGTTTAAACATTCTTTGTGTTTTTCTATCATACACGGTATGGCAAAAAATGCAGCGCCCTGTGCTCGCCTTCCCCCCTTTGATGGTGTCCTAGCTCCGGTGACACCAGCACAGCACGGGGCAGGCGTCTCTTTACTCCATCCAGACAGCATTTGTGGAGAAGTGTGCCCCCTTTAATTCAGCTGTCTCTTTTCATGGGTATTTTTTTGCTATTTCAAAAAATGTTTCAGTAAATGAAATTGTATACACATTACTTAGCAAAAGCACAAATATGTCCAAAGAAAGATACGTTTTCAGAAATAAATCCATTGGATCAGAAAGTGACTATTTTAAAATATGGTGACCATTGCAGAATTGTTCCTTATAGAAGTCCCACTAGTTTACATTCCCAACAGAAATGTACAGGGGTGAAAATTGTCTCACATTTTCTCATTACCAGATACATACATAGAAATAAGAATTTTTTTTCATTTTTGCCAAATAGTAAGTGAATGATATTTTATTCTGAGTGTCACTTTTAGGAATAAGTTTAGTCTACTATCTTTAATAGACATTTGGACTTCTTTATGATCTGACTATACTCTTGGTTTCTTTATCGGTTTGCTATTTATATTCTTACTGATTTGTAGCTTTTTATATATTAAGAAAGTAGTTCTTGTGTGAACTTCAAGTTATAAGTTACTATTTGTCTTTTGACTTTATTGTTTTATCATATAGAAAAATGATTTTCATATAATGTATCAGTCTCTGCTGTTGAGGATTTTATTTTATATTGAGAATTGCCTTCTTCAATTCGCCATTGTGGTTTTAAATTTTCATGCATTTTTCTGGTGGTACTGCTTTAAATCCTTAAATATTTTACATTTTACATTTTGACAAATTGTCCTGCACAAAGCTATACCATTTTACACCTCCAGGAGAAGTAGCTGTTTACCGTTTGAAGTGCTTGTCGCTTGTCTCTTAGGAATGTCCACCTCACCCTGGATCTCAGCACCTCCAGGCTGTGTCTTCTGTGAAATGCACCAGAAAGCACACACAGTGCTGTGCTCAGGCACAGAGTCTGCTTCTCCTTCTCCTCATTTCCTTCTCTTTGTGCTGCTGAGGAGAAATCTAGGAGCTCAGGTGTACAAGGAAAGCGTCTTCTCCACCCCCGCCCCGTTTCTTTGGCCCATGGCATGATTCTTGACCAAGAAAAGATGGCTGCCCTCACCAGTTTATCCACAATGAGTGACACTAGACATGGCTCAGGAGGCCAGTGAGGCCACATTTTTTTGAGTCACAAGTTAGAAAGTGTGGCTAATTATGCTTGTATTTGAAAAAACACAAACGTTTTCAAAGAGCAATGGCAAAAACCTTTTAACTGAATATCACAAATCTTGTTTTTCAAAGCAATATGAATGTGTCAAATTGGGACAACTCTAGAAAACCTAGGATACCACAAATTAAGAAGCCCAGGGAGGTATATCGGTTCCTGCAGGTTGCATTACTAAAGGAAGTAACGAAAGCAATGTGAAAGACTTTTGCTTGCAAGTACATTTTAAAAACTAGATAAGCTACCTACTTGTGCATAATGGGAATTTGGCATATACTGTGTGGGAAATTATTAAATACGGACCTGCTGGCACAGAGCGGCTTCCAGAACATTCATCTCTCTCCTGCGGTATGCTCTGCATTGGCTTATGTGTAAGTTCATTTCACTCTAGTTTTTGTTTATTTTTTTAAAGAGAATTAAAATGTAAGTAAATGTGGCATCTTAATATACACAATATCTGTTTAATGAATTAATACCTCCTTCCCATCACACTGGCCAATAAGTAGACAAAAATTGTATAAACTGGTAGACAAAAATGCAGGGGTGGGGTTGGGTTGGGATTGTGTTCAGGTTCTTCTGAAATCACTAGTTTCCCCCATGGACTAATTCCCAGCTTAGTCTTTTCTTCCTCAGACTCAGCAGTGAGGTCTCCACGGTGGGAGGGCTCCAGGGACAGGACCATCGAGGTGAGCGGCTGCATGATTTTACTAATCAGGTGCTTTCAGCCCCTCAGTAATCCCTGAAGGAATCAAATACCTCCAATTCCTGTGTTTCTAGAATGGGGTTGGCCCTGGCCTAGAAGGTTTGATCTGCTATTTAGGGCTACTCATCACTATACTCCATTGCTTATCTGCCAATCCTAAGACTGCTCTTGAGCTATTGGGAAGGAGAAGTCTTTCCAGTGAAGGCGACACTGAAAGGAGTGGAGTACAAGATTTCCTTGTAAAGAAACCAACTGTGGAGCGTTTCCTGAGATCCGCGCCATGTTGGAACTTAGGGCACCGAGCCAACCAGTAAGCAGCCAGCCTCCCTGGGAAGTGACTGTGGTCTGGCAAGCCTCGGCCACCCCAGGGCGGGGAAACAAGAAGCAAGAGCGTTTCCTGAGATCCGCATCATGCTGGAACTTAGGGCGCTGAGCCAACCAGTAAGCAGCCTGCTGCCCACCGGGGCGCAGGCTTAGAATCAAACATACCACCACCCCCCAGTTAACAATTGGGATCCAGGCTCTGGGTATCTCTTAGGAGGTGACCATATTTGGTACAGCAGGTCGGGGGAGTTTCCTTCTACTATCTCTGAAGGAGATATTTTTATCCCCGTTTTGCTTTGTCCTGATTAACGGTGTTGCTCTATTCAATACTCTATGTTGATGTGTTCTATAATGTTGTGTATTTCTTTGATTTTGCTGTACCTAGTAGAAGAACAACTATTGTGAAGACAACGAGATATACAATGTTGCCCGTTACTGTTGTCCTGGTGACCTGCTGTGATGTTCTGTGCCAATTTCACTATACTGTCTCAATTGGCTTTATTCCATCCTGGTTTTTTTGTAACTGTTTGCATCCTCACTGTGTGTTCACTTCGTATGCCTTAATTTTGTAACATGAACAGCTATTTCTGGGAGGACAGTATGTGGTTTGTCAACTAGTGATTTATGGGGTTTTTTTTTTTGAGGTTTTGTATTGTTTCTACCCTTTTTTCTGTATTGCTTTTTTTTCTCTTTAAATAAAATTTAAAAAAGAAAGAAAGAAAGAAAGAAAGAAAGAAAGAAAGAAAGAAAGAAAGAAAGAAAGAAAGAAAGCAACTGTGAGGAAAAAAGACCTGAGGAATATCTTGAAACTATGAGTCCTAAAACAAGACGTGAATCCCTCGATTCAGCTATACCAGAAAACAGGCCATCAGATTGATTCCTGGAGTGTAAGAGAAACCAAAAACCTAGCACACTGACCTCAGTTTTTACCAATCCTTTGAGTTGGTTTTCGATCATTATTATCAATGGAGCCATGACTAGCACAGTGGGAAAAATGGGTGAGGGAAATTCTGTCCGTGAACCCATCTAGGAAAGATGTTCCAACATCAATCAATTTAAACAGCAGAGTCAACCGAGAATATCTGTAATGTTTTCTACAAACCTAACTTAGCAAAACTAGATAAACCACCATTAATCTTCATCTATAATATTCCACAAGAACTTTTTGCCAGCTTTTCTTCTATGCAAGTTTCAATTAATAGCTTGTACATAGTATGTTGATGTAGACAATATTCACAAGATACTGTTTGTGATTTAAATTGAAATCCAGAGTCAAGGAAGAAGTAAAAAGACGAAAAGCAAGCAAGCAAGCAAACAAACAAACCATTTGCAGTACAATCCTATGTTGTGTCCTCATTGTCAGATAGAATAAAATGAAGGGCTTATACTCACCTATAGATTGGTTGACTTAAAATGACAATTTAGGAAAGAATTGAGTGACTATGAGAATCATTTGAATTCAATTCCAAGACAAATTTCTAGATTCAATTTGTCTGTGAGGTTGTAAATGTTGTATAGTAATTCTCAGTTATTAAAACTACCTCTATGTTAGGAAAAAAATGTGTTCTGGCTGGGCATTGTTGGTTCATGCCTGTAAAGCAGGAGAATCACCATGAGTTTAAAGCCATTCTCAGCTACATAGTGAGTCTTTGTCTCAAACAAATAAACCAAACAAAAACAAAACAAAACAAAACAAGAAAGCATTCTGCACAAATGATCTGAAATACATTTGGAGAGATGGAATGCACATACATACTTTTCCAAATTTCATGCTAGCTTTCTGATTGAAAACCTACCTTCTAACTGCAATACTGAAAGCAATGCTAAAATAAGAGTGTGTGTGTATTTTTTTAAAGAATTGCATATGTCCATGTTTTTATTTCCTCATCAAATGCTTCCAATAAACCTACAGAGTAGGTGCCATTAAGCTATGAAGTAGGTATAATTCTTGTGGTATGTTATAGATTTAGAAGATAAGGTTTAAAGTACTTGAGCAAGGCAAACTTTCAGCCCAATCCCAGCATTCTTAACTGTTAGCTCATTTCTGAAAAAAGATGAGGATCAGTGTCATCACCGACGCACAAAACATAACTACTTTATTCATAATATCAAATAAGAATCAGACAAAATAATGTGCAAAAGGAAAACAGACAATGGAAATATCACTCCTAAAAACAGAATATGCTTGTTAGAGAATAGAAGAAGCATTTAATCCTTCGGAAGCCAACTTAAGAAAACAGAGAAGGAAGCTTGTGAAGGAGGGAAGGAGGGAAAGACTGAGAGTGAAGAGGAGAAGGGTTGAGGCAGAGGGGGGAGAGGTGGGGAAGGAAAAAGGAAGAAAAGGGAAGGAGGAATAGAGGGAAGGAGAGAAGGCAGGGTGAGTGGAAGGAGAGAAGAAAGGAAGGGCAGGCTGAGAAAGGACCTGCTGGCCATTTATTGAAAAGATTTGCATGAAATCGACTATGTCCTCTGTTATAAAAAAAGATCTATATTTCACTTCTATCTTCAGTAGCTAATTCAAGTCCTTCCAAATACATGCAAATCATTATTGCTTTGTCTCCTTAAATAACTGTTCCAAAGAGCTCACATAGCAATATTTCCTTCTGGTGCTAATCAAAGGGTCCCTAAAATTCTCTCGCCCCACTCCAGTGGTGCAATTCCGGCTCCTGACCTAATCCTGGTAGATGAGTCCCAAAAGTACATCTCACAGGCATCACGTACATGTCGCCAGAAACACCGGGAGTAAGGGAGAGGGACTCCCATCCCGCACATTACACGAGGCTTTGTTTCTCCCCCTCCTTCCCATAAACCTCATAGGAAAGACACAACAATATATTTTAATGTATTTAACAGTCTCCTCCTTACCAGACAGAGGTTAAAACTGGGGAAAATACAAATTATTTTTTGGAACTAGATAGGATCCGGAGATGAACAAATGATTCAAAACAATTTTGATCAGTATATTATGAGGAAGAGATTATGTTGAGAAAACATAATTATGAGTGCTCATAAGGGGCCATTTAAGAAATTTCCCTCCACAGCAGGAAGCAAAAAGGTTGTATCATTTCAAGTTTCCCCTTTCTGGTTTTGAGTCACTTTTTCAGGAAAATGCGTCACACACACACACACAACTTCCTCTGTGTGTGTATGCATACATATCATGTGTTTATAAAATGTTTCATGTGTATGCAAAATGGGACTATATAGGGGTGTATTTAGACATCACTTCTCAGTTATAGGGTGTTAATAAAATTAAGAAAACCCTATACTATGTAGGTTATTTATAGGACAATGCCACACCAGCACCCTTGCATTCTGTTTAAGTAGAACTTGTCTTTCAACTCTGGCCATCAGAATCTCTAATGGGATTGACAGACCGCCCAAGCGTGTTAATGGCCCACATCTGATACATCACCGGTTGCCAGCATCCAAATGCTTCTGCAAAATATCCTGCTGACGGGCACTGGAAAGCAAATGGGGGACTCACTCTTTGATAATAAAACATCAGTGCTTAATTTTCTGGCATAGTAAGGTTTTTCACATTAGGGATAGGAAAGGAGGACCTCGATGACAACTCTCAAGAAGATACACAGACTCACAATTGTCCTCCAGAAACTTCTGATTGGTGGTCATTTAAGAAGGGATAGTTTCACAGATTACTTAGCATGTTGACGCTTTTGGCAGATCTTTCCTGTTTTTGTATTTTCATTCCTCCTTAGTTATGGCAATGACAGCATCTCTGTTTCTCTGTGTAATGGAAGAATATTGTGACACACATTTATCCATTCTCTCATTACCCCGCTAGCGTATAAAAATTCATCTCAGACCTCAGACGTCAGTTCTCACAGTGTAGGGAAGAATAAGGGAAATTAAACAGCAATATCATCTTAATAAAATTTAAAAATAAAAACATCATCTTAATAAAATTCTGCAGCAGAAGTTTGGAAACAGCACAATGAGATCAGTAACTTAAGAGGTGCCATTTAAACTGAACACTGAAATCAAGGTAAGGGTCGCCTACAAGAATGAGAAGGTGTTCCGACTAAATGGACTCCTATATGTAAAAATAAGACATGTTAAAGAGCGTGGTAATCTCAGGTTTCTGAAAAGTGCCTTAGAAGAGTTAAACATCAAATACTTGTAGGGTCATGATAGGAAGAGATACTGCAACTCGATCCAGTAGCAGATTCTGAGAGGCCCCTGTGATATGCTAGTGAGTTTGAACATTGCTTTGTGGACAATAGGGCACTGTATTATTAAAGTATTTAAAACCAAATCAAATAAAATACTAAAACATTTTAAACTCAAGTACTATAATGCCAGTGTCACTACACTGAAGTAGAAACAGAATAAGCAAAATATAGGTTATTCTGTGTCATGAGACACTTCCTTCAGGTGCAAAGATATATTCACAGCCAGTAACATTTGCTAACTATTGGAAAGGATTCCTGCAAGCCTGGGGGAAAAATCACATCAGGAGGTCTTTAAGAAGAGACCAACTTATAATTTTTCTTAGATGCAGTAGATGTGATTACCTGCTAGGGCCAGGGGATGGACTCTGAGTCTCTACTGGAATTACAGTTGCATTGTTCATAGAATATTGTCATGAACACAGCTCTGCTTTGGTTAGCAATTTGTACTGTGGTTGCACAGTGATTACAAGGTTGCAGAAGCAGAATGTTCTCTTTGGAATTATACATAGAGGGGACATCATAGGCATGGCAAGTAATGTGGTAATGATTGAGCAGTCCTGCTTACAAATTAAGTGTGTTTTCGCCTTGCTTTGTCAAAAGCTTTAAATATGACCTTGATGTAGTTCATTTTTTCCTTAAGGTTACTTGAACACTAGAGCGAGTACTATCAAAGCTGAGAAGATACAGTAATGATCTATAGTAGAAACAAAAGAACTCATCCTTGCTTAACTTAGCACGTGGGGGTGCTTTGCGTTGTTGCTTAGGAAATTAGTTAAGGGCCAGGGATTTAGCTCAGTGGCTTAAGTGCCTGCCTGGCAAGCGCAAGGTCGTGAGTTTGATCCCCGGTACCAAAAAAAAGGAAATTAGTTAAAACTGGCTGTTAGTAAGGTGTTCTCTGAGACTATTCATCATGTGCAGAAGTGTCAGCACTTTAAAGTTTAGAAAGTACATGCATGTGTGATTTTTTAGCTGGTCTTCATCAAACCCTGATGTGAATTGGTTTTTACAAAATAAGGATGTAATCATTGAAGGGCTAGGAAAGAGAGAAAAGCAATTAAGAACCAAAGCAAAACGATACTAAATGAAAGGTTACCTAGAAGTAAGAAACTGGTCACATGTTCGGGGTCATGAATAATAAATAGCAAGGCAGATTGTCACTTTGCAAATACCCATTCTTGGTCAACAGCCTTCAGATTAAACGCAAGAATCTCCTAAAACATTGGTAACACATTAAGAAGAGGTTAAAGAAATAAACAAAGCCAATGTGAGCTGTAACGGCAAGAGCTCAGATGTAGGTCCACATGACAGCACATGAGCAATATAAAATGATCTCGTGTTGATATTTTCATTAAACCACACGAAACCACTGATTTGATTTGATTTTTTGTTTGTTTGTTTGTTTGGTACCAGGGATCAAACTCATGACCTCGCGCTTGCCAGGCAGGCGCTTAAGCCGCTGAGCTAAATCCCCGGCCCAAAACAACTGATTTTTAAAACTAAATTATGAATAATTACAGGTTACGCTGGAAGAAAAAACACTACCAGTTAAACTGTAATGTGCCGTTGATTTTAAGACACGTCGTAATTTCATGACTTTTGAAAGGAGTTGATGAACTGTGACTACAGCTGTTACCCGGAGGTACTGAAGGCGTATCCGCCTCGAGTCTCACGGTGGTCCCTTCCGAGCTGCATCAGGGCTCTCCTCCCAGTCACGAACATGTCACAGTCCAGGGCTCAACTGTGGGTAAGAGCAACACCTTCACAGGTGAAAAGCAGAGGGTCCATTCTACACACCAAGTGGTAACAGGGGGTGGGAAACTTTACTAATGCACAATATTCCAGGAACCATGACTGCGGGGCTGAGTTCGAGGGAAAGGACCTGCGCGCAGGAGGCGTGCTGAAGAGGGCACAAGCTAGCGAATTCTTCCAGATTACGTGGGCTCTTGCCTGGAAGCAGTGGGCGACCGAAGCACCCACGCGCCTTTGGACAGGCCTCGCTGTTCACTCCTAGGTGAGTCTGTCCCAGGGAGCCGCTGGAGCGGGGGCTGAACACAGGCTCACACTTGGGCTGAGCGGAAGTCTCGACCCCTGGCTTTCTGTTTCAAAGAAAAATAAAGTTGTCCTGACGTCAGTCAGGCCAAAATCCATTCCTGCCCCCAGATTTCAGATGCAATCTTTCTTTTAAATAACTTAATGGATCCTTTTTTACTGTTTCATTGGTTTATTTATTCATACTGTGATAATCTCATAAGGTTTTAATTATACTATCAGAGAACTTCTTACTATCTGGTATGTTAAGTATTTCCACAATAAATTTCTTTTGAAAAACCTTTTTAATAACCTTGTGTACGTAGTCTTTCAGATATACTTTTTTAAAAGATAAAAGAAAAAGACCCCCCAAAATCCAGAAAGCTCTCCACCGACTTTCCAGCAGCACAGAATTAGGATTACAAGGAAGTTTCAAAAGACGTATGTATGAACTTGAAGCCATTAACTTTACTACATTTATTCGGGCAAAATACCATTGTGCCTTTGTGAAGGCTTATACTATTCTTCTTACATAGTCTGAGGTTTTTCTCAGCTGCTGTCACTGTTACTTAAATTTTAAGGCTGAGTAGTGGCACATGCCTGTAATCCCAGGAGTCAGAAGGCTGAGGCAGGAAGATGGCTGCAAATTTGAGGCCAGCCTCGGCCACAAGGCCAGTCTGAACTGTGTACTGAAAAATCGTCTCTCAAAAAAAAAAAAAAAAAAAAAAAAAAAGAAAGAAAGAAAGAAAGAAAGAAAAGAAAAGAGAATTACTGTTAAGTATTAATTACTCATTAAAAATTTGTATATTTACTTTGCTTCCAAATACTTTTATGAACTCTGTTATGTGTTTGAATCAGTTTACATTTAGATTTATTTGATTTTCTAGGCATGTAGTCACTTTTTTGCATATAATAATTATATATTTTCTAATAGAAATGTCATTACCTATTGTCTTACTGCGTTAAGATTTTGAATCTTCAAACTGAAGTGTTTCCTGAACTTAATGGGAATACATATTATTTACTATGATAGTGATTGCTTATTTCAAAGAATACTCTTTTCAGGAATTTTCTGTCTTTTTTTTTATTTTTGTATTTTCAGTAAGGATAGCTGTTTAAATGATAGGCTCATTTATGTACTATCCCTGTTCTCTTTGAATAAATCCCTAATTTGTTAACATAATCTAATGTATCTCTACACTGTTAAATAAACCCCTCTGAAACTTGAGTCATTTCTTTTTTTTTTTTTTTTTTTTTTTTTTTTTTTTTTTTTTTTTTGGTACCGGGGATCGAACTCACAACCTTACGCTTGCCAGGCAGGTGCTTAAGCCTCTGAGCTAAATCCCCAGCCCCTTGAGTCATTTCTTTATGTAACCTCAAATGTACCATTTAAGATGCTTGAGCCTAGAGTCCTAAGTAAGAGCACTTGTACAATGTTTTGCGTTTGTTTTTCCTGAGCTCACTGTGGTTAAGCGCAAACCTCTCACCCCAAATGCACTGTGGGACACTCAGCTTCTAACTCCTCTGTCCCCTTCTTTTCACTCTGTGACTTCACAATATGCAAAGACTCCAGGGCACCTCACATGGGCGTTAGAGCTTTAGACTCTGTGTAAGTCCTTTGTTCCTGGAACTATGAGTTGCGACTTCTGACTGTTTCTGCTCCCACAAACTTCAGTCCACACCTCCACACCTCAGTAAGGCTTTCTGTAAATTTCTTTTCCCTGAGCCTAGAGCTGAAAATTGGCTCCAGCATGAAGCAGGAAGATTTTAGGATTTACCTCCTCCCCTCGCCACTCTCAGGGAGCCGGGGAGCTCTGCCTGTTTTCCAAATCTAAAAATAGCTGCTCCATATATTCTGTCACTTTGCTGCAGAAGGTTAAACCTGGTGTTTGTTACTCCTCCAGGGATGCAAACAGAATTCCTGGTACCTTTTTTATAGTGGATATTTAACAAGTTTTTCCATATCTTCAGTACTTAATTTTTTATTCACTTTTTGTCAGTGTCTTCAAGCGATTTGTATAATTTTTATTTCTTACCAAATCGTCTAGATTGAGAAGGTGCTCAAACTTCTAAGATATGCTCCTCTATTAATAGTATTGCCAGAATTGGCAAAGAACAACAGTCTAGGGCACACAGCTCAACTTGAATTTGAGGTAAAAATAATGGTAATTTTGTGAAGAATGTCTTAAAATTAGGTTGAACTTACACTAAATAATAACAATTTTTTAAATTTGAAATTTCAGTTTAACTTCAGAATGTGCCATTTTATCTGACAAGCCTATCCATTAAGTAACATTGTGAAAAAGCCACAGTTTTATTGATTATATTCAGTGTTTTTGTTAGTTTCATTAGTAAGCTGTTAAAAAATATAGTGATTTCTGCTTCATATTTACTAATTTCTTACTTTCTTCACTTGTGATTTACTTTGATATTCTTTCACTAGTCTCCTAATTTGACTCATTTGTATTAAGATAAAAAGTTCAAACCCATGAATTTTGTTCTAACTACAGCTGTATTCACATTGTGGACTTTTCTCAATGAAAAATGCTCATTTACATTAACTGTCAAAATATTTGCAAATCACATTTTTATTTCATCATGATTCAAGGACCATTTGTAAGAGTATTTTCTCTTGCAAATTAAAAGTGAGTTTCATTATTTTGTTTTGCCATTCGAATCCAGTATTTTGGTCTTTTGATCAGATAATTTTTCCAAGAAGTGTTCTAATTTGGGGAAAATGCAAAAACATTTTACAGGCCAAATACATAATTAAATTTTGGATACAATCTATGTTCATAAAAGAAAATTTATATTCCCTGTGTATTGCGGTCAAATAGAGAAATACAACAACATTGGTTAGTTGTGTTATTAAAACCATTCAAATTCATACTTGATTTTGACCAATTCACCCTAATAAGGTCTTAAAAATAGAAACGACATTGAACTATTTTTCCAGAGGTGTGAATGCATGAAACTTTACTACTATGTGAAGCGTTTTCAGCATAGCTTTCTGTGAAAAGAAAAAAATGTCCTTTTACAGGAATTTATTAGATAATTTAATCATGAAAGGCTAGTTAGCTCCTTGTTCGATAATGGCAAAAAACATGAATGACATTATGTGAATAAAATGCTGTATGGAATTCACCGAAACCACACTAACCCATCCCACCATGTAAAAAGCATGTATGCATTGTTTTCACAATGGACCACTTGAAGGAACATAAAGAAGACTTGGAGAGGTTCTGTAAAATTTTAACAAACAGAAATGAGACAGCAAAAATCGGAATTTTATCTTCTCTAATATGAAGAAGAAAAGTAGAAGTAGACATTGATAAAGGACAATCACAAAAAGACTTAGGGTCACATCTATGTGTAACTATGAAAACTTACAGAGTTTTTTGCAAATTTCAGGTATATCAGTTACAGAGTTTTCTGCCGTAAGTAGATCAGAATTTCAAGAAATGGAGTTATTTTCAGTTTTTAAGGCTTCCCCACAGGCTGCCCCCATCTTTTGGAATACTTTCTGAGCTGTCTAAGAACACAGTTACTTTACAGTCGTAGAAACACCAGAGATTGGGCCTTCCTGTCACTTTCCCATCGACCACTTTTCCTTAATTTCCCAAATTTGTTAGGGAAACCACAACTGCCTCCCTATAGTTGATGAGGCTGAATTTCAGCTGTCTCTCATTGTACAGAGCAGCACGCTGGTTAAAGCAAAGCTAAGGAATCAGGCATTCTAGGCTGAGTCTAACTCTCCTACTTCCTAAATTCAAACTCTTTCTGTGACTGGGTCACACAATTAGGAAATGGAGGTGGTGATAAGAAATGCTTTCTTCTAAGAATTATGAGATAGTTCTTGCAAAACATTCACCAGCAACCTGACAATAAATATCACCTATCGCAAGACAATATTTTGAGTGTCACACACCGACTAGGCAGGATTGGTGACTAGAGATGGCTTTCACGTGCTTTCCACCTGCCGGTCTTCAACTTTTTAAGAGCAAAGGCCATCCATGCTTTTCACGGTGGGACGGTGGGCAATGCAAATAAATCACGAAGGTAGTACCAGGCAAGCACTCTGCGCTACATCCATGCCCATCTTCTCGCCTAGGGTCACCCACACACTAGGCTGATGCTCTACCACTGAGCTGTAGTCCTTCTCCTGCCGTGGTGAAATGACTGCAATTATGCGTCATTTTAGAAAAAAAACTGATGAAAGTGAAGTATAACATAAACCAAATCTACTCAGCGCCCTTGGGTACGTGGTATAAATTCCTAATAATCCGATGTTCCAAAAACCTGCTGACAGGAGAGAGCTGACTTTTGGTACCCTATACTGAAAGCATTCTAACATTGAATTGCAAAATCCGTAAGAATCAACATTCTATCGTCTCTTACTTCTCCTGTTGTATCCAGAAGCAGAGCTATTCCTGGCTCATATTACACAAGTATAAAACATTATTAACCAGATTGTTGACAAGAATGTTGTGGGACTGGGGTTGAAGCTGAGCAGCAAAGCTGTTGCCTGGCATGCACAAGGGACTGGGTTTGATCCCCTGCACTGCCGAAGAAAAGTAGAGAGGAGAGGAGGGGAGAAAGGACTACCAGTTTAAATGCTTAAAAAGTATTTTTTAAATTTTTCCAGAGAAATAAAATTGTAAGATAATTTTAGCAAAGCCAGGTGCTGTGATGCTCGTGAGGGGAAACAAATGTGTCCGGGGAAGTAATGTGGCGGGACAGAGGGCCCGTGAGGTCAGCAGCAGAGGACGCAGGCTCGAGACCAGGTTGGCCGCTGGGTAAGTCACTCACCCTCTGCACACCTCAGCTGGCTGAGTGAAGACTCTGGGACCAGGATCATGTCACAGCAAAGTTCAAATGAGACAAAAGATGAAAAGGCTTTGAAGCTTGCACAATACAAATTATCACTTAAAAACATAAAGTACAAGACTTACACTTGCTATGCCAGACACATGAGTAACATTACAAAAGAAAAATTGTAAGAAATTAAACATTGAGGAGAACTCATTTTCTTTAACGAAGAAATCTACAAAGTGTGCCTGGATAGCGCACGTTCGTTGAGAGACTTTTGAAATGGTCATCTAAACACATGTGCTGTACTTACTTCTGGGAAAAAGGCTTTTGGTTTGTATACTTCTTCCTCTTCATTTTTACACAAAATCACATCTTTTGTTCTTATTTATGGATCAAGAATGAGCCTTCACTGATTACACCATTCCTTTCTTATCTCGTCAACAAACCCAGAAGGAGTAGAAATATGCTAATAGAAGAAATTTTAAAATCACAGAAAATACGTCTACTACTCTATGTATAATCATGAAAGATTGCAGAAGGTAGAGAAAAATAGAAGTACATGCACAGCAGCACATACATTCCTTCCAGGGTGTCTCTGAAAAAGCAATCGGGAAAGACTTGGTTAAACTTTCCCAGTTGTGTAAACTGCTGAGTTCATAGTGAGTGACATGATTGCTTTTCAGAGAAGTTAGGCTGACACTGAAACGCTTCTTGAAAGTGTTGCTTTTACTGGTTGGTTTCATAGGATATTCATTATAGTGATCCTGCTACTTGGAAAAATTTGGCTTTTATAGCTGACTTTTGTGAAAAATAAACCAGGGATGATGTGAGTAAATGTTTACCACAGAGTATAGGATCTTTTGGTCACAAATGTCTACATATTTTGCATTTTTATAAACATGTACACATACTGCCATTAAGGTAACACAAGATCCACATAAAAATGTTATTTTTTTAACTTCACACAGTAAAAGCTTTATGTATCGTTTGCTTTTGACTGGAGTCTATTGTAGTTAAACAAAATGTCCTAATTCTCTGTTTCTTAAAAATATGTATTTTGTTTCCTTTCATTAGGTTTCCTGAAATTACCATCTTCTTCACTCCTATATCACCCGATCAGCATACAAACGTTTTGCTATTTGTCCCATTTAAAAAACAATAAAGAGCAAGTGGTGCCCACCTGTAACCCTAGGTGTAACTCAGGAAGCTGAGGCAGGAGGACTACTGAAGTTCAAGGACAGCCTGAACTACACAGCGAGACCCTTCTTCAGTAAACAAATAACCTTGTGATTCCTTCCATCTGTTGCCACATTTTGCTGTCTCTCTTTACTTCAAAGGTTCATGGAAGAGCTGCCTACGCTTGCGAATCTCCACATCTTCATTTCCCATTTTCTTCCCAGCCCACCTCTAAACAAATCTGACCCTCACTGCTCCATTCCTGATACCACCAACGAACACTGTCTCACAAATTCTGTGTCTAATTTTCAGTCTTCATTTATTTGACCTTTTATCAATGATTGGCACCGCTGCCCACTTCCTTCTCTCTCAAATATTTCCATCTCCTGATCTCTTTCTTTTCTCTCACTTGGCGAGGCCACTATATTTCCATTCCCTTTGGTGATATTTCCCATTCTTCCAAACATCTACATGTTAGGTTCTTCCTTTGCTCTCTTCTCTTCTTAACTGCATTGTGATATAGCCTTAACTTGGCTCCTTATCATTTCCTACTCTCCTAGAATAACCAGGTATGTGTGTGCCAAAAGAGAGGCACAAGAAATATTGTAACACAGTAGTGATAACAACCTCAAGCTAGAAAGGACCTTAATATCTATCAAGAGAAGAGGAAAACATCAGTAGCATTTTCATGCAGCATTTTCAACATCATAAACACTTTAACACAGCTCACTCCAAATCTGGTACTAACTCAAATTAATATCTGGCTCCATTTTTATAGAATTTTAAAAGCAGGTGAAACTAATTTGAATGGTTGGCAATTAGGAGTGGGGTAGGAAACAGACTCACTGGGAGAATATAAGAATTTCTAGGTTGTTTGTAGTATTTTTGTGATAAGGGCTCTCTCTATAGTTTAGGCTGGCCTTGAACTGACTATGTAGCCCAGGCTGGCTGGAACTTGCAACAATCCTCCTGCTTCAGCCTCCTGAGTGCTGGAAATAAATACAGGCTTGTGCCACCATACCTGATAATATACTTCTTGGCCTCCTCGGTAGTTATACTCATGTTCTCACATAGTGATAATCCATTGAGCTGCACACTTGTGGTTTATAAATTTCTCTGTGTTTATTCACATTTGTTTAAAAAAATTAAGTCATTTTTTCATTTTAATAACCTGTAAATTTCAGCATACCCATTTTCTTGGCTGAATGTGGGCTTATTTCAAGCGAACATTCAAAAGACAACTACACAGGCAGAATTTACAAATGGCAGCAATGTAGCAGCATAGCAAATAATACGAAGCTTCTTTAAACAACACCCAAAAGTCACAGCAAATACAAAAAAATGCGTTTCTAAAAGTAAATACATATTTTGACTACTCATCAAGATATGATGCTGACTATTCTCAATAAAATGACAGTATTACTTAGTAGGTTTAATGTTTTCTGAGTTACACCACTGATAAATTTTTATCTTACTGATTATTTCCTACATAAATAGTTGCTCGGGGTGTTACACAGCAATTTGTGTGTTACTATTTTTAACGCACTATACTTACACATGCAGGAAAATGTACAGGAAAAATGAGAAACTTAGCCAGGGCATGAAGTAGCATCCAAAAAATAGAGGCACAATTGGATAATTTTACCTAAGGGAGACTAACTCCCCTTGTATATCAAATCATAAATGGAAAGAAAGAAATCATTTTTGTATAATTCCCTTGTCTATTCTGATTATAAAATGCCCAAATTTCCAGGTATTTGCAATATACAACAACACTTATTCTAAAAGCTGTCAGCATTAACGTTTAAAATTATTTCATATAGTTCAGTGTTGTTGTAACTTACATACATCTTTCGGTTACCAGAGAGGGTAAATACGTGTGTATAAAATAAGTTGTGTTATGATACAATACAATGATTTTAACAGTATAAATGCATGAACTACTATGCATTCAAAACTTAGATAAATTTCAAACATAATTAAACAGAATAAAACATGGGACATGACTTCATTTTAAAAATATTTTTAAAATAGGTAAAATAATTTATGGTTTGGGAAATCAGGAGAGAAAAGAGAAGAAAATACAAATGTCCTTCATCAAAACAATGAAAACAGCAAAGCAGAGCTACATCTCTAAACCGAAGCCAACAGTTTTACTGATTTTTCTTCAGCCCAAATTTTACTTCTTTCTGTGACTAAAACCCGGCTTCAGCGTCAAAGGGTCTTTATGAGTGTGCAACAAAAGAAAGTGGAAGTAGAGCCTGAGGGAGTCCCATAACACAAATGGTTGGTTCCCGGGGCTCTTACTTGCCTTTGGCTTGAGGCAGGAGGCCAGCCCTCCCCGCAGGACACAGTTCTGAGGCAGGAAGCTCTGGAGCAGCCCAGAGTGGTCTCCACACCCTGGCTTTTCCTTCGCCAAAGGCTGCCCCAGAGCGAGCTTCCTGAAATCGGGGGATGGGACAGATTATTTCAGAATTACAGTTTGTAAAGAATTTGGCTATATTTGAAGATAAAAAGCACTCTGGAGCTATGTGTGATTATTGTTGCATTAGAAGTAAACCTGGATTTAAAAGAAAATCCATTAGCAAGTGTTTCTTCTAAATGTTTTCTTAGGTGGCCATTCAGAGAGACATCTGAAGGCACAAAGCGCAGTAGATGCAATTGAATCTCCCTGATAAGAAAGTTTAAGTGTCCAAAAAGTGCTAATCACAGAAAGCCATCCGAGGACTGCGATTTCTAACACAAGTAAAAAGCAAATCTCTCCCTGAAGGGCAGCAGCCTGAAAGCTTGCTTAAAAATACAATTTTACAGATTTCCAAAATAACATTCTTATGTTTATACAAGCAAAGGTCATAACAAGCTTAGGTTTGTCACCCACCTAGAAGATTTTAAAAGACTGGCGTTTTCTATTCAATAATCTGTAACTCATTACTTTAAGTTAGGGTTGTAACGATAGTAAAAATTGATGTGCACAATTGAGTTTTGACAAAATGTCATCTTATTTTTGGACCGATCCTTTGAATTACATAACTAATACACATAAGCTTTGCATGAAGCACTGATCAGCAGCCAAAAAAACAAAGAGGGTATCTCCACTCAACACATCCTAGGCACCCAGATTATCACACACTCTTTTTCCTAGGAGGCTTATCTTGGTTTGTTTTTAAATGTCATTAATTCAGACGGAAAAATGAAAATGCAAACAACAACAATTATATTTCAGCTGATGCCCAGTATTTGTGGTCATTGTGGAAGCTGTTCTCTGATAAATTCTCTAATTTGTGCAGCTCTGAGAAGTAGACTGCATCATCATCTTCACTTTACATGTGAGCGTAAACAGATCATTCCAGTAGGAGAGCACGTTAAAAAGTGGACCACCTCCTCTCTCAAGCTGTGTGGGGTGGGGGGACATGCTGTGATGAGTCTGTGAATCTGAAGGTCGCTAGTTCCAAACTGCGGACTCTAGAGTGTGTTTTACCTAAATTCTGAAGAAAATCAGCTTGTGGAAACAGAGCGCTCACCTCTTTTTCTGTTTAGAGAACTCATCTGCCAGGATTCCAGCGGTGTATACAACTAGACATACAGCGTTAGGGTTTGAAAAAGTCCTTTCAGGCTTCAGCGCGAAGTGTTTATTTTACTCCCTCAGGGCAAAGTGTAGGCTTCCTTTATGTGAACCCTTCCCTGATATCTGCGTGACGTCCACTTCAGGGGGACAGAGTGCTCAAGACATTATTGAGACCAAGTGGGGTCACACCAAAGATGCTCCAGACTTCAGGTCTCCTCATCCTTGGACAAGAGTTTAACTCACCTTATGAGTGACTACTACTACAGAATTCCTAATTGCTCTATCACATGGCGATTCATTAATGAATGCAGCTATCTGTTAAATTGCCCACTAGAGCAAGGTGATTTTATCTGTGGGATCATTTTTTTATACAGACAAAAATATTAGGAGTCTCCAGAACAGGTTTCAGAACAGGCTTCATTCATCCTTAACCTTGCGCTTTCACTCATCTTGGGGCCATTGTTGGAAGAACCGGGTTCCAATCTATGTAAATTCTTATTTTTAATAAAAAGGAAAGATTTATTCAGCTCACAGGTTCAAGTCCAAGCCGTGGCAGCCCCGCTGGTTTGTCCTGCCTTGAAGGTGACATGTCATGATGGTACTGTGGTTAGGAACAAAGGATCAAATTCAAACTGGACAAAGGGCACCCCGTGATGTTTTCAAGCGTGTACCCCACATGACCCAAGGACTCCCCTGCACTCACCTGAGGATCCACCTCTCAGCGCTACCCCAGGCCTAAGCCTTTATACATGGATCTTTCGGGCATATCCAACATCCAAATCTTAACAGCAGAGTGTGTGGCTTTGGCAAAATCCTTTCACATCTTCCCTATGCCTTATCTGGGAATGGAAGCTCCACATTTCTTCCTCATCTGTGAGACCTGGAGATAAACAGCACAAGGAGGAGACTCCCAGCAAAGACTTTAAGGAGGAGAGTCCTAGATGCCATGCGCGCTCCCCAGGCCTTCTCCAAAGTCTAATCAGACTCTGCCTTTGCAGGCATGCTGATCTCTGTCTGCTTATTCAGTTCTTGATTACATACATTTTGCTTCTCTCCTCTTGGTTTTCCTCAAAGACTTAGTGTGCAGCATATAATAACACGCAAAATGTACTGGTGATAATGTTACTTGTGGTCTGTATCACAAACTTTAGCACTAAATCATTTGCTTTTACAATTATCCCCTCTAAATTGTGTTAGTCTGACATATGTAACTGAATTATAGTTTCCCTTAAAGGTAGAAACCAAGTATTGTAGTTTCTTATTATTGAGAACTACAACTAACACGTAATTAACAAGACAGTAGCTGCTGGGTGGGTAGAACCTTCCAGGCTCTCCACGTATACCACATGCTGTACACAGGGAGGAAGGACTAGAATCAGAGACTTCTGTTTAACCCTGGAAAAGCCACCAAATCTCTGAGACTCTGTTTTCTTATCAAAAATGCAATAACCTCTCTCTCCCTCTCTCTCTCTCTCTCTCTCTCTCTCTCTCTCTCTCTCACTGTATGAACATTCAATGGGAAAATTAAGTGAGATAATTTACGCAAAGTTTGTTAAGTAGAAAGTTCTTAGCAAAACAAGCACTGTGTGCTTAACAATCAAGAACTTAGCATGCTTCATATGTATTTTACCAAAGATTGCCTTCCTCATCTGAAACACATACCAGAGTGATAAAAATGTATAAGACAAATCATATGCAGTGTTTGGGAGAGTGTGGAGAAAGAGCATTTATATAAACTATGAAGAAGAAAAAAACCAATACAAGCTTTTGCCAGAAAATTTGCTAGTGCAAACTGATGCTACAATCATCTTTTTCTTACATCTTTTAATTTTTAAAAACACATTTTTCTCATAACAAGCAGGTTCAGAGTACTATTCAATGTCTTCACTGTGTTTGCATTTCATAGCATCACAAAGCTAGTGATCAGTGATAAAATATCTCAAAAGTAAGCCCAAGGAGAGCAGATATGCCTTATAGCAATAAATAACAATTTGGACATACTGCTACTGATGGGTAAATGCTGTGCTTTTTGTTTGAGGTGTTCTGAGGTTTTTGTTTCGTTCGTGTTTATGCAGTATGAGGGACTAACAAAGAGAGGCCCTACACACTGAGTTGCACCCCCAGCCCATTTTTATTTTGTGCTTTGACACAGGGTCTCATTAAGTGCTCCAGGGTGAGCCTGAACTTGTGACCCTGCTGCCTAAGCCTCTCAAAGTTCTGGGATTGCATGCATCACTACCACGCCCGCTCTGCTCGAATATACCATTGTTCTCATGTTGAAAACTTGAGGCATTCCTGTACTGATTTAGAACATGGATTGCTGGACTCAAACTATTCATATTTAAATGCTGGTACTGAGCTGGGCACGGTGGCCATGCCCATGTGGGCCGTGTTAGGGACTTGGGATATTATCTAGTTGGGCAGAAACTCAATGAGGAGTTACACACAGAGAAGTGACAAGTACAAATATATATATACAAATATATTTATACAAATATATATACAAATATATAACTCAGGAGTTATAGGCAGAGAAGTGACAAGTACAAATTTGCATATTAAAAGTCATCTTGGCTGAACAATCATGTCAGAAATCTTGAGTTTTTATAAAATACATAAAGTGCCCAAATAAGGCACAGAGAAATTATTTTTAAAAAGAGCTAGGTACAGTAAAATCTCCACATCTGCAGTTGTGTATGTCAGAAATTTTACCCTAACAATAAGAAACTAAGTAACATAGACATGATGCATTGTTTGTAATGAAAATAAAAAACAAACATGGTATGTTACATTTATTGATTTGTGTATGTTGAACTATTCCTGCATCCCTGGCATGAATCCCACTTGATCATGGTGTGTGATATTGGTGATTCGCTGGATTCTGTTTTCTAGTATCTTACTGAGAATTTGTACCTCTATGTTCAGTAGCAGGATTGGCCTGTAGTTCTGTTTTTTGGTTAGATCTTTCACTGGTTTTGGTGTCAGAGTAATACTTGCTTCCAGAAGTTAATTTGAAAATATTGCTTCCCTTTCAATTTCATTAAAGAGTTTGAGAAGTAGCAGCATTAGGTCTTCTCTAAATTTCTAGTAGAATTCAGCGTTAAATCTGACAGGATCTGGGCTTTCTTCATAGGTGGTTTTTAAATTACTTCTTTGAGTTCATTGACTGATACTGGGTTATTTGGAAATTTTATATCTTCTTGCTTCGGGTTTGGTTCATATGTGTCTAGGAATCTGTCCATTTCTTCTGGGTTTTCCATCTTACTAGAGTACACATTCTCAAAGTAGCTATAGATGATCTTTTTGGATTTCTGTAGGATTTATTGTGACTTCATTCTTTCATTCCTAATTGCATGGAGTTGAGTCTTTTCTTTCCTTTTTTTGTTAAGGTTGGGTGTTTATAAATTTATATGCACACTCATGTTTACAGTAGCACTGTTGGTAATAGCTAAATCTTGGAAACAGCCCAAATGCTCATCAATAGATGAATAGATAAAGATGTGTTATTTTTGGTGTTTGTTTGTTTGTTTGTTTGTTTTTTATACAACAGCACAGTACTCTACCATGAAGGAAGGGTAAGCTTGAGATATTTCTAATTAAATGGATGCACCTTGAGACCATATTCTTAAGTGAAATAAATCAGACACACATGTTTAAATTCCACATTATTTCTCTGGTGCAAGAAACCAAAAGTGTAAAGGACCAAAATATACAATAGATATTGTAAGCTAGGAAGAAAATGTTTGAATGGGAAGGGAAACAAGGAAAGGGAAGGGGGAAAGGAAGAAAAGGAAAAGAAAAAATAGGAACAAAACTTTGTAAATAAGGAGGGGGAAAGGGTTGAAGGGAGGAGAGGCAAATGGGAAAAAAAAAAGAGAAGAAACATACACCATGAACAAGTACAAATTCCCTAGGATGGATGCTATCATTAGGTGTATCTAAAATGTACCCATAAAATTTTTACAGCCAACATATACAATACTGTAATTCTTCATATATTTGAATTTTATAAATTACACCTTAATTTATAGTACAGTAAGTCCCTGACTTCCCAA
>PVJX010030046.1:0-22378 GCA_004027295.1 Dolichotis patagonum
AACTTCCAAAGACTTGGCTCCACATCTGATCTCAAGTATACAATAAAGGACTCAGTATCTTCATGGGGACTTTGTTGTCTGATTTTTCCAAGTTGTTCTAGATCACTAGACTTAAGGCAAAACTTATAGATTATTCTGGCTCCAGAAGAGAAATTATTCTGAGTGTATTTTGAGCCTTATTCCCTTTACTTATGAGCTGCTTTGAAGTGGGGAGGTTCTTGCTTTAACGGAGCTTTTGAGTTCTGCACCTATGTTTTCTGGTCCTTCATTAAATGATAGTTCTTCTTTTCCCACTCTGAGAGTTTGTGATCCCTGTCCTTCTTTCTGAGTATTTGTAGAATACAGCTTTTCTTGACTTGTACAAATATGTGAACCACTATAAGGAACAATATATGTGTATTACCACATGTCACTAAATTCTGGCATTCTTGATGGTCGCTGGAGAGGTGGGCCACTGCCCGGCAGCTCAAGTGGAGCTTATGCAGAATAGACCAGCCTACCTATGGGCTGCAGTGGTGGTGGCCTCTTAGCAGGAACATCCCCATTAGAGAGGCCTGCATTCCAGCCACCTGCCTCTGCGCTGCTGCTGGCATGGACAGGACAAAAGCCACAAGTGAACACGGAAGTCTGCACTGCGGGTTTTAAATTATTCATGTGGAAGAAAGGTCTTCATTCTCTTTGCTTCATTTCAAATCAGACATGGGCTTGTTTTGTATATCAAACTCATGTCTAAAAAATAATTTTTTCTATATTTTATATGTTATGTTGAAAACTACTAAATAAATTTTTATAAGCAAATGATGTTAAACCCTTGGTGAATTTCATAGAGGTCTCTGCGCTCTATGATTAGTTTAAAACATTTCAGGGATAAACAGCACACTGTATGCTGGGACCATGAATGCTGCTATTCTTAGTGAGAAAGGAATATAGTAATTCCTGTCATTGTGCTCCTTTGAGCTGAATTATTGTCATTGCATGTCAAGAAAGTCTCCATACACCGCAGCTTCTTTCTTTTATGTTTTCAGCAGCTGTGCTGCATTTGCTATTATTGATTTTCGTTCCTTCCCTTGCTGCCTCGATCTTTTTTTTTTAATCACTATACTGTTTGATCATTTCTCACAATGCTCCTCTTGTATGTTTTTTTTCAGTGTTCAGTGTTAATGGTTCTTTGGTGTTTCATTCACACCCATCGCTTCACACGAGAACCATAACTTAAAGGTCCCTGGCTTCACCCTCGACCCAGAGAATAAGAATCTCTAAAAGTGAAGCCTACATTTAATCTGGATTTCAGATAATTACTATGTGTAGTGGAGTGTGAGAATAACTAATTCATGTTTTTTGAAATTATATCCATTTTATGAGTTGAATAATAATATACTTAATCAAGATCTTTGATTTTTAGTACCAAGCCTGCACTTAAACTTTTAGCATAATCACATTCTTTGATGTTTAATATATATATTTTCTCTTATGGTACTTGTGGGTGCTTCAATATAGTAACATTCATAATGAAACCTTTCTTCATACAATTTCTTTTAATTATTAAAATACCATTGATTCAACTGCTTACTGAAAACAGCTTCATCTTAAATGCTTCCTTTATCCATTTTCCCACATAAAATTAATAAAAAAGCTTTGATGATTGTTTTTTACAAATATTTCCAAAATTCATTTGTTTTCTATCTTGTGATGACTTCTATACTTTATGCCTTCATCCTAAGGACTATTACAAAAATTCTAATTTTTCCACTTACCTTTGAATTTTTGCATTTGCTCTATTCTCCCAACGTAATATAAAAACTATCAAGATTTTCTGATGCCACGTAGTGACATGAAGTTAACTATTCTGTGTATTATATAGAAAGTATATTACATAATTACATGTAATGAAACATAATTACATGTAAAAGTTTAATACATAATAAATGACTTAAAATCAGTGAGGAAAACCAAATTATTCAGAAAATGATTTTGTTTCACGTGGCTAGTGCTCTTTTGAACGATGATGTCCTCTCCAGAATTTTTGTTTTAGAATTTAATTCCCAGTGCAACAAAATTAAGAGTTGTGAACTTTAAAATGATTAAATTATGTGGGTTCTTCTCTCGTTAGTGGGATTAGCATTCTATTAAAGAACCCCAGCTTAAAGGCAGTACCCCTTTCCCTTCCATCCTTTCTACATGTGAAGATGTAGTGTCCCAGTCTCCTGAAGATGCACCATCTTAGAAGCAGAGAGTAGCACTTGGTAGACACTACTTCTACCAGTGCCTTGATCTTGGGCTTCTTGGTCTCAAAAGTATGAGAAATACATTTCTGTTCTTTATAAATATCACCATCTATGGTATTTTGTTACAGTAGCATAAACCAAGTGACACAGCCATTTAGGAAAAAGCATTCTTGATATCTGGCATAAATTATAACAGAATAAAGTGAGCAGATCAAAATTAAATTAGTAATAACATGAAAAAAATAGGCAATATTTGTATAAGCTTGAGATAAAGATACATTTCTGATCCCATGGGCAGAAACTTCAAAAAGGCATACATATGCATATCAGTCTACACATAAATTAAAAATATCTGGTGGATTAAAAATACTCAAAATTTAACTGTAGTTAACAAATCAGGATTTAGTCTTTGAAGCATATATGATTTTAAAGTGGTTGCAGCAATTGTTTAAATGTATGAATATGCAATTTCCTTAAGGAGAAAAAAATGTTAAAGAAATGTCTGAAAAATATTCAATATTGTTGAAAAAATATCTATTTATTCAAATAATAATTAAATAATTTTCACTTATTTCAAGGTTGAAATATAGTAATGCCCTGTGTGATAAAGGCAATACCTTAAAGACAAATGCTTAAATATTCTGGAAAACATTGTTGGAGATTTTTACAGATTGAAACATGCATAGAATCTAAATTTTTTTGCCCTAAAAAATGTTATAACTTGTATCTAGATGTCTCTTTAAAGTCTTTTCCTGCTGATAGGTGGAACATTTTAGAGGTTGCTGGAACTAGGGAGTGCAAATATGGATTAAGGATGTGTGTTACTGAATTACTCCACTGACTGGTTTAGCATAGTTCTAGGTGTTAGTAATGGGAAGATGAAGGTGGTATCTACCAACAGACCTGTAAACTGAATAGAATGAAAGGGAAAGGGAGATGACTGCTTTGCTATCTCTTGCCCATCCTGACTTGGATCATTTTTCCTCTACCATGCAGTCATTCACTGGAGCCAACCAACTCTGACTGAAACTTCCACAGACTGTGTACTAAAACAGACCTTTTCCCTTTTTACTTGTGAGTGTCAGATATTTTGTCTCACCAACAAGAAAATAACTAAGATAGAACCTATATATAGAAATAAAATAATAATCCTAAATAATAAAACACAGAAAACTGCATAAAGAAGTATGTACAACTTTCATCGCATGTTTTTTTTATAATACTGAGAAACAACAAACAAAAACTCTAATTGTTATTTTTAATTGGGAACAATCTACTTCTCCTGCAATAAGTTATTGATAAAATACGTTCTTCTCCATTTATATAATAAAATATAATGTTAGTGTCCTATAACTGCTATAACAAAGTGCTGTAATATATTCTTGATGGCTTTAAAGAAGAGAATTTTATTCTCTTACAGTTCTGGAAACCAGATGTCCAAAATCAAGGTTCTGACAAGGCCATGTCTCCTCCTAAGTATCTAGTGAAGAATGTTTGTTTCTTCAAGCTTCTAATGGCTCCTAGCGTTCCTTGGCTTATGGCAGCATAAATCTGACTTCTGCTTCTATTTGTATAGTCATATGATCTTTCCCTCCATTTCTCTGTGTATTATTTCTTTCTTTCATAAATACACCAGTCATTGGAGTTAATGACTAAAGTTTCAAGATGATTTCACCTCAAGATCCTTAACTACTTGTGAAAACTCCATTTCCAAATAAACTGCCATTCTGACTTTCCAAGTACAGTATACATAAATTTTGAGAAGACCAACATTACATGCAATACAAATACTGTAAAGCTACATATTTAAAATGATGCAAATTAATAGATACTCAGTAGGTTATGCAGTGTGTTACAGAAGCAGGTGCAAGTACTCATGTATAGTCCACTTGGGTTGTTATAACAAAATACCGTAAACTGAGTGAATTATCAACAACAGAAGTTTATATCCAGTTCTGCACTAGGAAGTCTAAGATCAAGGTACCTGCAGAGTTGGTGTGTCCTTTGGTCCTGCATCCTAGTTCACATTCAGCCATCTTACTATAATATATTCATTTGGCAGAAGTGAGGAGACACCTTCCTAAACCTTCACAAGTGCACTAATCCTATAAGTGAAAACATCATATCACAGTAATTCATAAGTGCTTTGCTCTCATGATGTAATTTCCTCCCAAAAGACCATATCTCTTTATCGTTACATTGAATGACATACAAAAAATTTGAGTCCGTATCAGAGTGGGAAAATCTTCTTTTAGAAAATTTATTTTTTAATAAATTACCAACACTGTATAGTAAATTGTATCTCCCTAAAAATCATGTTAAAGTCTTAACACCCATACTTTAGAATGTAACCATATTTGGAAGTAGGGCCTTTATAAGCCTAATTAGCTAAAATGAAGTGTATTGGAATAGAGTAAGCTCTCAATCAAATAAAACTGGTCTCTAATAAGAAGAAGAGAGAAAACACACAGATGAATGAAGGAAGAATATCATGTAAGAATGGAACCAAAGATAGAAGTGATGTATTTTCAAGCCAAGGAATGCCAAAATCACCAAAATCTAAGACTAGACAAGGAAGAATCCTCCCTTACCAATCTCAGAAGAGTATAACCCTATTGAAACCATGATTTTGGACTTCTCTACTCATGGACTATGGACAATAAACTTAATGTTTGAAAGCCACTCAATTTATTATGCTTTGTTATGACAGACCTAAGAAGCTAATATAAGCAGTAAAAAACCCAAGCTAGGGGATAGGAAATCTTAATTCTGTTAATCTACACCACGAAAAAGTTGTGTGATACCTTGACTGTTGTTTTCATCATATGCATTATCTGTTTACTTGATCTATGAAGCAATTTTTGATCTTGAAATGCTAGAACTTTTTACTGAATTTTGCCTGTGACTAGAATAGTTCATTTGCAATAGATTTACAGGAAATTTATACCTAAATAACATGTATCATTCAGGATATGGGAAAATGGCAGGTCTGGTACACTGCAGAAAGACATTTACATGGTGTCACAATTTTATACGTGCCCTGCACTTCTGTATTGATATGTTAATTTTAATCTTGATTTTGTGCACAAGAAGGTACATAATAGGATTTTCTCTATGGCCCTGTTTATTATATGAGTAAACTGGAAGTCTCCGAATGTCTATAAATAAGAGTACAATCTCACTCCAGAAAGAATGGCCAGGATAAAGAAAACTACCAACAACAAATGCTGGAGAGGCTGTGGGGAAAAAGGAGCTCTTCTGCACTGTTGGTGGGAGTGCAGACTGGTGTAATCACTATGGAGGTCAGTCTGGAGATTCCTCAAAAAGCTGGGATTGGAAGTCCCATTTAACCTAGCTATTCCACTTCTGGGCATATTCCCAGAAGAATTGAAAACATCATATCACAGTGATATATGCACACCCAAGTTTATAACAACACAATTTGCAATAGCTAGATCTTGGAAACAACCTAAGTGCCTGAGGAATTAATCAAAAAGATGTGGTATGTTTATACAATGGAGTACTACTCAGCTATAAAGAATGATCACATTGAGATATTTGTAAATAAATGGATGCAACTTGAGACCATACTCATCAGTGAGAGAAATCAAACTTACATATGTATAGTCTGTATAGTCTCCCTAGTGTAAGAAATGGTAAGAGTACATAAGATTTTATGGTAATCATGATTTCCCATTATATTGCTTTGAAGTCTTACAATGTTTTCATTAATCAGTTGGAATGGTTTTATTGTTTTGTTTGATTTTATTATGTGTGACGGTATGTACAGCTATTTTGAAGAAAACAAGACATTATGGCAGCCATTGCTGATTTGCTATCATTTTGTTTTGAAGTCCTACCATGCTTTTGTTCTTCTGTTTTGATTGGTTCTATCCTGGTGTGTCTTATTAGATTTTATTATGTGTGATGGCATAAGCAATTTTTTTTTTACAGAAAATGAGATATTATAGTAGCCATTGTTCATTTTCTGTTATTTGGTTTTGAATGTCCTGTAATACTTTCATTCGCTTGAATGGTTTTATACTATTTTGTTAAGTTTGATATTATTATCTATGAAGGTGTGCTCAGCTGTTTCAAAGAAAAGAGACATGGTAGCTACTATTCATGTCCGGTGGTCTTGTTGTGGAGTGCTATGTTGCTTGCATTGTTCTTTTCTGATTTGCTTTGTTCTGTTCCCTTGTGCTTTATTTTCTTTAAAATAAAAAAAAAGAGTAGATACATAAATGCAATAGGTTTGTAAAAATATTACATAATATTTAAGTGAATTAACATTATAAATGTATTAACATGAATTAATCTTGAAAACATAAAATTGGGATATAAAATCAATATCCTGTCACATATATTGCTGCAGCTCATGTGGCTCTTGAGGTTCTTTGGGTGAGGCACCGTGAGAAGATGGGAAAATGAAGAAGAGACCAAAGCTGGGGGATGGTAGAGACTTTATCTTCCTGCTGGAAGGAAAGGAACTGCTCAACCACTTTAGTACATTTATTTATATACTTAGAAGGATGGTGTCAATTTCAACCCTGCTACCCAGCAACTCAATGCTTGGATTTTCTGTGGGCTTGCTGTTTTTCTGGGCTGTAGCAGCTTCTTCATTTGGCCTGTCCTGTGTGCTCTTTGTTCTTGGGACTGCCATGCTGTGGCCATGCTACAGCCCTGCACGGTGGTCAATTTCCAGCTTCAATGGCTCCCAACATTATATAAGTTAAAAAAATCCAAATACCATTATCTGTATTAGAAAAGATATTTTTAGGCCTGGTAACATAAACATTTGAACTGAAAGCTCCACACACTTTGGAATCTAGTTAGTTTGGTGAGGAAACAAGTGGAATAACATTGAAATGAGGTATTGGCTCATACCTCAGATATGTTAGATAGTTATGTTCAGTTACTTTAGTTTTGCATACAATTATTTTTTAAAAAGAATGTGGAGAGAAATATGTAAGGTAAAACAATAGTATTATGTCTGGATCATGGGTGCTTTAATTTTCATTCAATATGTTCTAAGTTTTTTTCTGAAAGCTTGAAAAATACAATAAAACTTATTTAAGTTTATATATAAATAACTGTGCTGTATGACAGAATCTCTGTGTGTGGGCATGTATCTCTGTGTATATGAAAAATAAATGCAGGTGGGACAAATTTATGACGGGCATAAGGATGGCATGAACCTTGGAATAAGACATTGGCCTAAATGTGTAAGCTTACTTGATGTTCACATTCTCAGTTGGTAATTTGGTAAAATTTCCTGGCTTTATTGCTAAATACAAGCCAGTGGGGTTCAGAGACTCATATCATGTCTCATGTACTTCAGTAGTAGAAAAAGGTGTAGAAAGCAAATATTCTGAATCCTTTTCCAGTGGTTTTCATCCATTGCCGCAAATAAGTGCTTAATGTTCAATTCATGACTTGTTTCTTTTTCTCATTAAGTAATCATAGAAGCTGTAATTTACAGATTTACTTTTATGTGATAGTAAAAGGCATATTAAAAAGATTAAAATATTAGAATACTCAAAGTCATTCTGGGATGATCAAGTTTACTTCCAGTCAGCACTGGGCTTGAGATTCAAGAGGAATTAGCTTCAGGAATTTTTGCAATATAAAGTCAGCTAGGCTCAAAGTAGTAGCACAAGCGCGTTGCTGTCGTACTAAAGGACAAGTTATGCAAAACATTTTCTGGTGTCTGTATTAGATATGTCACTTTTTGGATTAAAAGATGATATATTGTTTTTATAATTATAATTAGTAAAACAAGAGTGAATTTATCAGAATTGAGATTGTCTAATCTTCCTTTGACAGCCTAGATAAATGAATTTGTAGCAAAATGGAACATTTTTAGTGCTGTCAAATCTTGTGTAGAACCCCATAGATATTTTGGAGAAGTGGTTATATTTTTAGCAAAGGAATCTTATCCTCTGGGAAAGTACTGAACATGGCAGCATTAAAGCAAGTGATAAGCAATGGAGGTCATTTGTTGTACTCATCCTTTTTTGTCCTACGTTTATGATCGCTAAGTTTTCCCTGAAGATGGAGCACAGAGCTGGATTTTGAACACTAGATTCTTGCCAATGTGATAATTCCACGGTATCAGCTATCTGTAACATGTCATTTCTTCATCAGAAAATTTGATTTTGATAATAAATAGACATATAGGGTAAAATTATTAATCAATATTTATAAAATATAGAATAATATACTAATATTAATCATGTTAGTACTAGACCACCTGAAAATGACAATATGCCTCTAACAGAGGTGCACTGCATTTAAAGGAAAGTATCTAAACGTTTAAGCTATAACTGTGTTCAGTGGATAAACAGAATTAATATTCACATTATACAGTGTACCAGCATGAAAGCTTAAGAGACACAATTTGAGACACCAAGAGCTATTGTACAAATGAACTGCTTCTGCTTCACAATATTTGGAGTATTAGTTGGCTAAGTATTGGGAATGACTCTACAGACATGGGATAAGGTCATCTGGAACCATTTTCACTTATATGTCTGGCAATTGGATACTGGTTCTTTGCTGGAATCCCTTGAGGCTCATTGCCTTCAGAACGCATATGCACAGACCCTCCTGTAGCCCAGAGTCCTCACAGCATATTAGGACTCTAGTATTGGGACTTTTCATGATGACTCTGTGCTCCAAAACCAAATGTCTACACAGGTCTAATGAAGTCTGTGTGACCTTTCCAGATTTAGTATCAGAAGATTCATTGCATTGCTTTTATTACAGTCAGTTGGTAAAGACAATTATAAGCGCATCAAGTTTCAAGAGAAGGGAACATAAACTTAAGAAGTGATGGCAAGAATATTAAAAAGCTTTAGGTTTACAATCTGAAAACCACTGAAATTAAAAAAAGGACCACTAAAGTAAAACTTTGTCCTCTTGGTGCAGAGCAGATTGCCAGTGGAAGGTCCTGGCTCTAATTAAATCATGCTGCCATTAGTACCCAATACTCCTCCAGATATTTCTTTTAAGTTCTTGCTATGTTGTTTTTAAAGGCTTACTCATGACCATTACATTGAGACAGGAGGAGACTCTTGCATCAGACACATTACAGGGACTCTATAATCTCCTAGGAGGAAGCAGCAAAAAAATGAGATGTGACTGTTAAACCTGATTGCTTCAACATGATGACCTTGGGAGCCTTGCAGAGGATTTGTGGTGACATTTCTGGGAGTGTCACTGAGGTATGACCTTGGGGACTATAACTGGTCCCTCATTCCTTTCTCTCTGGCACTGTTCTGTTTTGCTTTCTGACTGCTATGAACTAAGCAACTTTGGTCCACCACACTCTTCCGCAATATTGCTGATTTGAACTGAACCTTCTTAAAATGTGAGGCAATTTGGGTTTGGTGGTACAAGCCTGTAATTCCAGCTTCTAGAAGGCTATGGCAGGAAGATTGCAAGTTTGAGCCCAGCCTGGACAACACAGCTACTTAGTAAATTTCTCTTTCAAAATGTAGAAAGTTACAAAAAGTTAGGGGTATAGCTCAGCACGGAGAATTTGGGTTAAACCGTCAATACAGGAAAAAATAAACTCAAAAAAGAAAACAAAATAAAAACAAACCAAAATCACACAAACGAACAAAACAAGACATGAGCCAAATTAAATCTTTCTTATAAATTGTAGTGTCAGGGATTGTGTCCAGCAATAGGAGAACTAGTTCAGAAAATTAGTATCAGAAGAATAGGATCGTTACTGTGATTATAACTGACTGTTGCCAGGCATGGTGGCGCAGGCCTGTAATCTCAGCACTTGGGAGGCTGAAGCAGGAGGGCTGCCATGAGTTTGAGGCCAACCTGGGCCCCATAGTGAGTTTGAGGCCAGCCTGCACTACATGATGAGACTCTGCCTCAAAAAACAAACAAACAAAAACAAGCAAACAAACTACAAAATTGACCATGTCATTTAGACTTTGGGAGATTGCTCTCTATATAACTATATATAAGATAGCTGTGTCATGTTAGCTAAAATATGGACTGTTCTACTAATATGGCACAACTCATGTTAATTTGGAGATTAAGTGTGGTTTAAGTAGATACACTTGGTGTCATGATGGTAAATGGTGGAATGTGATGGCTAAAGTTGGGTAGGTTGGGTGGTTTATGGAGGCATGCCTTTGGACACTAAGTCTGGTCTTTTGCCTCCTCCTCACGGGTATTATTAGCCTGCTCTACTTCCTGGTTCCTATGACCTAAAAGGATTTGCTTCACCATGTTTTCCTGCCAGAATGGAGATAATATCTATTTTGTCCGCTTTGCAATTTTTCACCGAAGATTCTGCTTTTATCATTGTAGAAAGAAATGCTACCTATTTGGAACAATTTCATGGGTTGAGACCAGAACCTAAATGAAAAGACAATAGCTGCTTGACTGGCACCCTGTATCCTGCAGTAAATACAGTACTTTTAGTACAACAGGGCTCTATCTGAGCAGGTATCCTGAGAAAATCTTTCCTTTTGAGCAAATACCTTCTGCTGCAAGTATGACATGGTTCTCATTTATTTCTCTCCCAAAATATCCATCACTGAATATGGTGGTAGAAATAAATGAGGAACCTGAAAACAAGGCATAAAGATCAAATCCCTGGCCTAAAGGAATAAGAATGAAGTATGATAAGGGATGAGATAGGTGAATGTGAAGTCAGTAAGGGGGGCTGTGGTGAGCACACTAAATGGCAGCAGAAATTAAAGCAATTTCCTCAACACAACATTCAAAGCACCACAGATGTTTTCACTTTGGGATAAAAAAAATCAGCAACTCCTCTGATTAAAAATATTCAAATATGCCTTGTTGACTTAGGAGAGGAGTATCAACCTCTGCTAGTATTAAAAAGTATGTAAGGAAGGAAACCAGGACATGGATGAGGTAGAGCATGGACCTGGCAGAAAATGGCACCTTCCCTTAGTCCTTTCTTGGTCTGCTCTGAAAGGACTGATTTCTACATGTTGGGCCTCAGCTCAACAGCCATATGATAGAGGCTGGGAAAGAGCCAGTAGCTAGCTGTTGGGCTTGTTTGAATGAGGAAGAGACGGGACAAGGAGAAGTCTAGAGAGTACTGTGCAAGGGATATGGTCAGGGCAAGTCCTAAGTACTAGAGAGAGACACTAGAACTAAAGAACCAATCAGTTATTGTTGCTGTAACCATAACCTCTGATATTGAGTTTGTCAATGAAACAGGAAGCACAGACACTATAGGATGATGTGTGACAACAGGGATGAAAAAATTCTTATATTTGCTAGTTTATTCTAAGGACATTTATAAAACATTACAGGATTGGAAACACAGAGCTGAGAATGAAGATAACTTTGATTTCAGGAAGCTGTCAGACTGGAGTGAAAAGGAAATATCATTCTTCCACATACGGCTCATTTTCCACATATAATAAATGCCTGTCTAGCAATTTCAGACTCAGTCCTGTCCCAAGATAGACCTAGTTCTTTGTGTGGAAAATCAGTTTCTCAGAGTTGAACAGCTGATAGCAGCAGCTGTAAGAGTACGTTAATGGGTACGGTAGGTTGAAAACTAGAATCCCAAACACCATCTGTGTTCTAATCTGTAGAGCCTATAATTATATGAATTGAAACTAGTTTTGAACTTCTCCCCTCCAGAACTGTAAGAGGATAAACTTTGTAGCAATTTTTTGCAGCATCCACAGGAAACTAATACTATGTAATGAGGAATAATCTCTAAAGATTTAATTAAGGCTCACTGTTCTGAATTTTTTAATGATCACTGTGTTTTTTGAATCATGTTTGTGGTTATCTTGTTATACTGCATCTGTATGTGAATGTTATTCTTCTCTCTTCTCCCTTCCTCTGTTGCCTTTCTTGCCTTCCTTCCTTCCTTTCCTTTCCTCTCACTCTTGTTCTTTTCTTTGTTCTCTTTCTTATCTAACAAATGCATACATATATGTGCACATAAGCATGTGTAAATAAGAATGAGGCAATATTGGTTCAGCAAAGTAAAATACGTTGGAAATTCATCTAAATCATAATATATATTCATTTATATTATTGAATTCCAAAGTCCTGCTTTGAAGCATATACATACTCAAGCATTCGGGGATGGGAACAAATATTATAGCAAAATGACCACTTGACTGTAATTATAATATCTCTGTCATGTGCTGTATTTTTTAATTCCGACAGTCAACCTTGGAGAAAAATCCTAACAGGTAACAAATAGCAACATATGACAAGATTAATGAAAGACTTATGGTTAGAAACAGCTCTATGAGAACTATCTGGGTAATAGGCATATGTAAAAATCATATTGATTGAAACAGCCAGTCTGTTTAAAATCTGTTGAGTTTCTAAAAAGATATTATTTAAACTGTTATTCTGAATACAATGATAATAATTAAGATGTTTCTGTTAATTACTATAGCAAAAGTATTGAATAGAGTTACATTCACAATTGCTAAACACTTCCTGAAAATTTCAGCTGTAATTTTATTATCAGGGTAGATGGTATCTTCTGCTGTATTATAAGCCAATGAGTTCAACAGTGGAATAGCTCTAGATTCTGCACAGTTGCTCAAATACTCTTTCCGCAACTAAGTTGCTTAGTACCAAAATGTTAGTAACTAATTCAAGTTTTGGCAGGCTATGCTGACTGGGGAATTAAGGAAGGCATAAAGAGCTTCACGGAAAAAGTGAGAAGTAAAATATCTTACTGTCTTGTTACTTGACCGACCAGAACATAACAATGATTCAGATTCTAAAGAGAATCCCCTATCCTTTTCATTATGGGCCCAAGAAAGAAATGCTGATGTAAAGATTTTATAGTTATTTATCTCCAGGGATGTGATTGAAATCCGATGTATAGCAATCACTGTAGTCAAATCATATAAGAAAGAATTTATCAATTTCCCTCTGTTTCCTGAAGTACTAATAAACTTTTCACTAGAAATGTTGCTATTCATAATCTCCAGCATTACATCATCACTTGTAGTTTCCCTATATCATTCTACAGCTTTTCAGATAATTCCTTTATGAAACTATTCTGAAGTTATTCCTGTTAGACCATTCCCAGTTTGTCCTTAGAATCTATACCAGACATGCACACAAGTTTTTTTTCATTTTATGCATTTGTGTTAACATTTTAGTATTCTAGTTTATATTATTGTCCTCATCACGTGTCCATTGTTGAGATACAGGAGCCAATACCTGTAATTTAAAGGAAGAAAGGTTTATTTTAGCTTGACAGACACAGGACCGCAGAGGGTCCTGGTGGGAGAAATGGCACTCAATCCATGCAGCCAGGAAGGATGAAGACAAGGGAGGAGCCAGGGACAAGAGTGAATTCTCCCAGGTCAGGTCCCCAGTGTCCCACCTCCAACCAGGGCCCACCTCTAACAGCACATTTAGCTACTGAACTCATCACCGGATGAATCCACTCATGAATATAGCACCTTCCTTATCCGTTCACCTTTCACACGTCCCAGAATTTAGGGGGACGTTTTACAACTAAACCATAACAATTATGTTCCAGAATGTATTGCTCCAGAACATAAGATTTCTCATATTATCATCACATAACTTTCAAAGTTAGCAAGCCAGATTTGTTGGCACACACCTGGAATCCCAGCATTAAGGAGGTTGAGGCAGGATGATTCCTGGGAGTTTGAGGCCAGCCTGGGTTATAAAGTGAGTTCAAGACCAACCTGTACTGCAAAGCAAGATCCTGTCTCAGACAAAACAAAGCAAAACAAAGCAAAACAAAACAGTAGCAAATCAGCGTTAAAATGACAATGTCATACAATCCACTAATATTTTGCCAACTTTCACAATGCATTTTCCTTCTTGAGTCAAGATTTAGTCTAGAAATTTTTCCATTTAGTAATTATGTGTCACCTCACCAGCTTGCCACCACCGGACACAGTTCTTCTGTCTTTCCTTTTTGTCTATAATCTTTAAAATCTGTTATTTTCCCTTGAAAATCTTAGAAGAGTACAATCTTTTCATTCTGTAGAATGACTCATACTGAGGCTGCTAGACATTTCCTCATGAAAAAGCTCTCCATAAATAATGGGTTCCTGATTCTTGGCTGAAAAAGCCAAAAGAAAGAAAGAAGAAAGAAAGAAAGAAAGAAAGAAAGAAAGAAAGAAAGAAAGAAAGAAAGAAAGAGAGAGAGAGAGAGAGAGAGGAAGGAAGGAAGGAAGGAAGGAAGGAAGGAAGGAAGGAAGGAAGGAAGGAAGGAAACTACATTCAGTGCACACACTTCTGCTAATCTCTGCCATTGTCACACTGGTCAGTTTGCTGTGTCTACCAACTTTCTCCAATGTGAGATCATTGCTTTCCACCTGAATCTAATCTATATTTTGTGGCAAATTATTCTGCCACTATCCCTATACTGCTATACAGTCTTCATCAATTTTTACTTACCAGGCTTACAATCTACTCATGACTTCCATCTTTAGCCAACTGCCACTATAACACACTAATGTTGTATTCATAGCATTCCTTATTATAAGAAACTCATAGCTATTCTATTTATTTGTTTTGATAAGGAATGATAGTGGAGTTTATTTTATTTAACAAGTTGCAATTTCATAGTCTTTATTTATTTTGATGTTCAGTGTAAATTTTGGACTGTGAGAGATACTTCAAACTAAATCCTTTGAGCATTTCCTTATTTATTCCATAAAAATGTCTTATACTTACTTTATTTCTGTTTCCCTGGAATCAGTCATGCCTCCTGGTCTTTCCAATGGAGACTGCTACTTAGAAGCCAAAGTATGCATTATTAGATTTGTCATTACAACTGAGATTTCATTGGTTCTAAGATCTCCCACAGATGAAACAAGTACTGGAAGAGGAGAGAGAGAGGAAGGGAGACAAACAGAGGGGTGGGGGTGTGGAGAAAGAGAAGAGGGAAGTAGGAAAGAAGAGGAGGGGATGAAGGAAAAAAAGAGAGTGAGAGAGCAAGAAGGAGAAGGAGAAGAAAGAAGAAAAGGTGAGAAAGGTAAATATCTTTATAACTTTTTCTGTATCTACGTATACATTTTAAAGTACATTCATAGAGTTACTTTAAACTTCAACTCAATCCATGAGGAATTTTTATCATGTGAAAAGGTAAATTTATGTGAAAGGTAAAATTATGACTTACCTGTAGGTATGAAATGAATATCAATGAAACCTTTATTTTACTCATGAATTATTCAATCAAACAGTAAGATATTTCAGTTAATTCAAAAAACCCCACATATATGGGCAGCTATAAAAATTTAATTAAATTTTAAAATAGATTAAAAACTGTATTATCCCATAGAGTTAATTATATTTCCACTGGACAAAATTCATTTGCATGTGATGGCTAACAATAGTCTATATTCTTCAAAGAAAATGAAAGACACAGAGACCCCTTAGAAAAATAAACCATAGAAATGTTTATCAGACAATGCCTAATTTACCCTGAAAACACTCAACAGTATTTACAGTCCATTTTAAAGTCTCTTTCTTCCCTTTCTCTGTTTGTAAATCTTTTCTGAGATAGTAAGAACCCTGAATCCTTAATATATTTACTTACTGATTTTATAACTACTCTCACTCAGTGACGTCTTTCACGTCTCCAACCACTTCAGCTACTTTTTCTACTTTTTTTCACCCACCCCATATCGGCTGCCACCACCATCCCTTGCATTTTCCACTGCTTCGCGTGTGCCTAATAGAGATTTCCACTGGTCCCTCCGCCGGCACCCCCACCATTCTCAGGCTTGATGTTGAGAATTCTGCGCAGTACCCTCCCTCTCTCTCTTCATGTCACCGTCTCTGTGCTTGGAGGTGTGGACCAAAGAAGGGAAAGAGGGTTGGGAAGGAAAGAAGGATGACAAAGAAAAATATGAAGTCATTCTGATTGGCGGAAAAATGTACCTAAAATGTTGGATTTGATAAAGATGGTAGATTCGACAAAGGGTCATTTGGAAACACCTCGGATACGATGAACTTTTAGAGGACAGAATTCGTATCCTTTATAACCATGTTTCCTTTGACTACAAAAACCAGTAAAAGAATCAGATATTTTAAGGGCCGGGGATTTAGTTCAGCAGCATAGGTGGCTGCCAGACAAATGCGAGGTCATCAGTTTGATCCCCTGTACCTAAAGAAAAAAAGAAAGAAAGAAAGGAAAAAAAAAAAGCTTAGGAAGAATCAGATATTTTAGATGTATGTGGATAGTAATAAATGTTCTTCAATTCTTCCTTGTTTCTCAGATCTATTTTCTTTTCATCTATTTGAAGCAAAGACAATTAAAATTTAAATATAAAATGCACGGTTGTTATTTTTCCTTAACACATTACGCAATCATAAGTGAGTTTCAATTACAAAACACCCAAATAATTGTCTTTGGCAAAGTAATTTAAATCAAATTATTCTCAGGGAGCTATAACCGATATTTTTAGTGTTTGACATAAAGTATGAGTTAAAATGTTTAAAAATGAAAATGTTTAGTTATTGAAATGTGCATGTGCGTGTGTGTGTAAGATGAAAATTTGTGTGTTAGAGACAAGGTTCCAGATCCTTCCATTCATAGAAACGGTATTTTTCAAAGGCCTTTGATCATCTATGAAGTATTTGTAGTAGAACAGAACTATATTTCAGGTGTCATAATTTCTATTGTCTTGTGCCTTAGACCTTTCTTCATGTGCTAACCTTTAATGAAATAAAATTAGCAAATTTAATGAAAATGATCTATTTCATTAACATTTAATGTTAGTAAGAGTGTTTCATATTTCCTGGATATTTTGGCAGAGAAAATGCCAAAATTTGTTTTTAATCAATCTTACATGGTAAAATTTAGATTTAAATGATTGACACATTAGAATTAACAATTTTGATAAAATATTGAGTCATTTCTCAGTTATGTTTTATTTTTTCTCAGTTCATTTTAAGCCTTGAATGGTCATCTACCTTCAGACCTTTCCTTCAGCCAGAATTTGCTTCTCAGTGCTACTCAGGTCTCTAAACATTTCCATTTACATATCCCAAGTATGCGCAGACTCAACAAGCACTTCACTGGACTCATCAGCTTTTCACCCTTTTTCCTATTCTTGTTTCCAGGGACTGGTCTTGCTGTTTACATAGTCTTCCACTGGAAGCTTGAAAGCCACTTTTGACTTTCAGTTTTCCTTCTACATGTCTAGTCAGTCAACAAGTATTTTGTATCCCTAAAGACATTTCCTGTTCAACACTCATTCCTTCCCTTATGGACACTAATTTTATTTCAATGTCCATCACCACTCATCTGGACAATTCTAAGGTCTTCCAAAATTCTACCTCCAGTCTTATTTGCCCTCTTCTCATCCTTCACAATTCAATCTTCCTGGCATACAAATATTGTCTTCTAATGAAATATGTTTCTAAATATACCAAGCAAGATCCCTGTCTTCTTTTCTGCCTGAAAATTCTGTCATTTTTCTCCTTTTATGATTTAGCAATACTGAGGTCATTATTTTTCACTAAATGTACAAGTTGGCCCTTGGATCCTTGATTTATGTTGTTTTGGTTTTTTTAGCCACCTGTTCAGATGATGGGGTTAGGACACAGCTATGGTTTTACCTGATCTGTGAACTATTTTCCACTTTTACAAATAAACTAAGCTCTCCTTCCATTTCTCCTATATCCAATTCCATTAATTCCTATGTTATTTCATTGATCCTACGTTCCCTGAGAGTATAGATTGTGCTTGTATGTTCAGCCTCTAGTACACTGCAAAATGTCCAGCACATAATAATGTGCTATACATATATGATTAATAAATTATTCATCCCCTTAATTAGAAAAATTTGAACAATTAAATGCAAAGCAATAATATTTGACTTACAAACTTTGGCATTATAAACATATAAAATCTACTGGCTTCAATCATAATCACTCAGAACATTTTAAAAATATAACTCCATCTGATTTAAATATATGGACTTTTTGGAGAAAATACAATTTGCAGTTGTAGTGGATTATCACATAGTTGCAATAAATTATAGAAATCAACACATTTATTATCTTCACTATCTATTTTGTGCCTTTTGCCCTACATCAGCAGAATGCTTTGTATCCATATTTTATCTCTTTTGCAAGACACTGTGTGTGGGTGCTCTGATGTGTAATTTGTCCACGCAAAGAGGAAAGTGACTGCTGGAAGAAAATGTAGGCGGTGTCTGTTCTTACCTTTTGGAAAAGAAATATGTTGTTATATAACTAGTCTCAAACTTTGAAGAAAATTTATATGTTAGGACTTTTTTCTCCCATTAATTATGACTGAAGTTAGTACAAAGTTTCTGGCCATTATATTCATTCATTCATTCATTCATTCATCCATCAGTTCAGTGAATGTTTATTTAACATAGTGCTTGCCAGGTTTAGCCTCAGTGATAGTTATGCAAATGAATCAGATGGAATCCTATTTCACACAGGAATCGCATCCTTCCTTGTAAGAGAGGCCATTAAAGAGACAATTACTGTAGGTATTACCATAGGTATCACCACAGGTAGGCTGAATAAAGCTTATCTGTCTTTTGGCCCATATCAAAGGATCTGACCTACAAGGTGTAGCATGCATGAACTCCACCCTTAAACTGAAAACCTATGTAATTATTTTTGTGCATTTTCTTCAGAAATGCTAAGAGTAATTATCACATGAAATATGGCAAAATATTATAAAAATGTCAGGCAATGCCTCCGTCAGTCATCATAGGAAGGCTGCTGTCCTTGGTTTTCTCTTTACCTCATCCTCAGGTCTTGGTTTATCTTTCCTTCTCTCCCTTCTACATTTTCTTCTCTTTTATTTCCTCTGTCTCTCCAGAACTTGGCTATGAAAATGCAAACTTTTCCTATCTTAATACAAGACATTTACATTATTTATATATAAAGTATACATACATACATACATACATACATATATATATATGTAACGATTGTGTACAACATATATAGGACAAATATATGTGATGAATATGCACAAAATATATAGTATATGTACATACGTACATATTACATGCATATGTACATTTTATATATATATATATTTTTTTTTTTTTGCTCTGCCACTTGATACCTACACTATAATCCTGACCAGCAAAATGACTACTATAAGGAAAAGCTAATAAACCAAGCAAGAACTGAAGTATAAAGGAGACTACTATTCATGCAATAACATTTTTGCCCAATCACAATAAGAAATTATGACAGGCCATTCTACTTTGCTTACAGAGACAGACTCTCATGAGAAAATTTTGTTTTCCCATGAAGAAATTTAATACCTTCCACTTTATAGAAAATGCAATGGCAGCATGATTACTAAGCCCATTTATTATACTTATATATATTTAAGGAAAGCAGTTTTTATTGCTAAAATGCAATGGATATAAAAAGCAGTAACAGGAAAATTAGAGAGCTTTTAACAATAGTTTGTCTTAGAAAATTCTGCAATGGAAACTTTTAGTCCTGTAATAAAAAGTGGTCACCTACTTTGGGAAATACCCTAATTTCAAAGTAAGCTGTGCTCTACTTGTGGTGAGTGTTTGGGTCAGCATTAGAGTCTATATTGAAAATTTACCCCTTCTCCCACACTCAGTCTATCACAAAGGGATTTTGAAAATATCTATAGTGATTTTTCTCTAAGGAAGAAAGCTTTTCCATAAAATACTTGAGAAGCAGTAATTGATTCATCTATGGACAAACCTGGGCTATTGAGGTTAAGATAGGAAGTCTAGGTGAGAGCTCCCATGAAGGCATTTGAAATATTTCCTAGAGATGGAGCAGGATGCTAGTATATGGAGAAGGGAACCAAGGGCATTGCTAGTTAGAGAAATTCATAGTACTATAGGTAAAAATATGTGTTTGCAGAAAATCCAGGAACTTCACATTACTGGGTGGTAAGTGGCATATGTGAGTTATCTCTCCTTAATTTACCCAAAGAAGGGCTCTGTGCTCACAGAGCTGGTAAATCAATGACCATCTTTAATCCTAGGTAGTCTTGTTCTCTTTTCCCAACTCTTAGCCACCATGTCATAATCCCCTTCGGTTTGGACAGTTTTGACTTGTTCTCCTTTCCCTCTATGTACAGCAAGTTCAGCTCTGCCATGCTTTATGTCAGGATATCCATGTGTAGCAAAGCTTAGGTTCTTTGAGTACCTGTTAGGTCCTTCTTACAGTGAAGTCCATCAGCAATAGATCAACCGTGCAAAGATTTTACTCTACTTTTGAGTTCACAATTGAAAATAGAATTACGTTCACACTTAAATTAACAATAACTAAAACTCTGTCAGGTGTGAATAACTGCAATTTGAAATATTCTGGAAGTAAATGCTTCATTTTTATTGACATTTTGGAAGCAATTACCCCTTTTCCTTCACTACTGAAAGAACTTTTGATCTGGTACAAAATTTCACAACATTGAGCATTCTGAATGGAACAAATTGAATCTTTTGAATTTTACCAACATAATTCAGTAGTATGTTGTAGGAGAAGAGCTAATATAAAAACAACTGCAGTTAAAGTTTTATTAACTCTTTTATTCTTCAAAGATTTTATCCATAATAGTAGATTGTTAAAAATAAATGTACTTATAACTTAAAGCAAAGTATTGGGTGTGTATATTTTTTCCCTTCAAAGACCATAGCTTATGCTTGATTAATTCTTTTGATAATATGCTTGGAATTTTTTTAAGTAATTGGAATTCACAGTTTATAATTCTACATTCCCCAGCATATGATGATTCTGGGTGTGTATATAAATCAGTAACAGTAAAACCACCATGTGTGGCTGTGTCTGTGTCTGGGTAAGTCTATGTCTCCGGACACAATAATCCCATTTTTTTTTATTAATTTGAAAGAGAATAAAACAAAAGGGGGCAGTACAAAGCAGATCAGAACAGGACAACATAGGCAACACAGTACTTTACATTAAGACAACCGGACATCAACAGTAGCTAACACCATATCTCTTACTCTGCTATAGTTGAGCATAGTTTCAAATACAATAATGTCAAACATAACTCAATAGTACAAAGCCATGCATATAGTGAAAGAACTCCAGGGCCCTCCGAACCGAACAACACAAAATGATCAATGGGCACCACAATATCTCATTTTTGATAAAAAAGAAAAAAATTTGTTTGAACTATCACACACACTCAAACTCCAATGAGACACAATGTGGCAGACAAAACCAATGGCAACAGAACAAAAAAAAAGCATGGTAGGACTTCCAAGAAGGACAACATCAAATCAGCAATAGCTGTCAAAATGTCCCCCCCAAAACAGCTGTTCACACCATCACGCATGATATAGTCAAACAAAACAGGATAACACCATTCCAACTGATGATTTAAAACTTTGAAAGATTTCGAAGCTATGAGATGGGGCCTCATGCTTACCATAAAGTCTTATATACTCTTATCAAATCTCATATTAGGGAGATTATATGGTATTTACCCTTGTGAGTTTGGTTAATTTCACTTAAGAGAATGGTCTCCAGTCGTGTCCCAGTCGTGTATTTATAAATATCTCGATGTGATCATTCTTTATAGCTGAGTAGTACTCCATTGTATAAAAATGCCACAACTTTTTTATCCATTCCTCAGTGGATGGGCACTTAGGTTGCTTCCAAGATCTGGCTATTACAAATTGTGCTGCTATAAACATGGGTGCACATATATCACTGTGGTATGATGTTTTCAGTTCTTCTGGGAATATGACTAGAAGTGGAATAGCTGGGTCAAATGGGACTTCCAAACCCAGCTTTTTGAGGAATCTCCAGACTGACCTCCACAGTGGTTGCACCAGTCGACACTCCCACCAACAGTGTAGAAGAGTTCCTTTTTCCCCAGAGCCTCTCCAACACTTGTTGGTAGTGTTTTCTATCTTGGCCATTCTTTCTGGAGTGATATGGAATCTCAGTGTGGTTTTAATTTGCTTTTCTCTCATGACTAATGATGATGAACATTTTTTCATGTATTTATTTGCCATTTGTATTTCTTCATCTGAGAACTGTGTATTCATTTCAGATGCCCATTTTTGGATTGGGTCTTTGAATTTTGAGAGTCTGATTTTTAAAAATTTTTATAAGTTCTAGACAGAAGTCCTTTGTCTGAGGGACAATCCATTAAGATT
>PVJX010030047.1:0-14496 GCA_004027295.1 Dolichotis patagonum
TTATGCCACTGAGCTAAATCCCTGGCCCGGTAGACCTTTTTTTTTAAAACCACACCATCAAAAAGACTACTCTCCTTGTACATACAGTACCCTTTTGCTTGTCAGTAGACAGCAACAGTGAAACCTTCACAGGGTCAGGTATGTCTTTCTGTTGTGCTTGGAGAGATTTATGTTGCCCTGGAACCTGGGATGGCCTGGCAGTGGGAATTGGAAGTGGCCTGGGCCGGGCATTAGCCTAGCAGTAATCAATGATACAAGTTGATGAGTTGATGAGGTTGCAACATATATGTCTTTGAAACTACAGTTCTTCTGTGACCTAGACAGTTGTGCACAATCAAGTGCCAGTCAGTCCACTGTACTCAGCAAGGATTACTGACCTTGAAGCAGGAAAATGATTGTGTTAAGGGCTTAACTATGTCTTTTAATTTATAGTTAGAGCTAGTAATAGATTTTAAAGGTTGAAATGTGAAGGAGATAATATTCTGCATGTTTTTGTAGATAAAGACACTAGAAAGTATTAAGAGAAAGATCTTCCTTAAAGCTGGAGTTTTAGAACAAATTTTTATGATTTTAGCATTAAACTTAGGTATCTAAAGCATGGAAGAGCAGATTTATTTATTTGTAGGTCTTGATTTATCTAAAATCTGCAGTTTTCTCCACTAAGTAGTCTACTCATTGCTTGTCTAGAAAAGAGTGGGATCACAGGATATGAAAACTTACACAGGATCACATGTATGGTGTACTTCATGATATTTATCAAAATGTGATGTTAGACTCTAGAAATTTAAACATTTTCCTTTGAGCTGTCTTCATCTGAAGACTGAGATACTTCATGGAGAGCAGTGAACAGTGTTGGTTACAGCTACGTCCCTTGAGAGAATTGGTGTTATGTCTGTAGCCCGAAGCGTGTGTAAAACCAGTAGTTACAGCAAGGTAGGAGAGGGCATGATTGTAGAAACAACTATGATGAGCAGAAGTGGAAGTCTTCACTGGTGACTCCACAAAGACCTAGAGGGATTTTTATAACATTTTTGTGGTTTTTAATTTTTATAGAAAATAACTTTGTGAAAGTTTAATGTCAGAAATACTGGTTTTTTTCTTAGTGGGAGGTCTTTTTCTGAATCTTGGATATGAGCATAGCAGTTTGCTATCATGACCATGACATGGTTTATTAAGATTACTTTAATAAGATTATTGTAAAACAGCAATACCTTGGCTTATTTTTATACTAGTTGTGTTCATGTTAGATTTTTAAAACTTTCATTTCAGCTGGAGTTTTTCTGTATGAATGCTGTTCCTCCAAAATGACCTTTTAACAAGTAAGGCCTTTTACATGACAAGAATGGTGTTTTATTCGTCATAATCTCAGAGTAGTCCTAAATTTCTCCTGTAGTTTTTAGCTCTACTTTTTCAGTTGTGTGAAAAGTGGAAGCTCATGAGGAAAGGCTGATGTTGCAAACAGTGGCCAGTAACTTTTTCATAATTGCAAATATTTATCAGTTTGGATTTCTTTTTATTTTATTGGTACATTTTAGATACATACAGTGTTAACATTCATCATAGGAACTTTGTACCTTTACATGATACATCTTTTTTCCTATTCCCCTCCCTTCAGCCCCTCATCCTCTTTATGTACAGAAGTTTTTATTTCCATTTTCTTCTATTTTTCTTTTCTTTTCGTTCCTCCCTGCTCTTGTTCTCAGTTTTTTATATTTTTATTAAAGACTTATAGTGCCTGTCTTTTATACATATTGAATACATTCATTGTGGTAACAGTTCTTGATAAAATAGGACATTTTTATTCTATATGTGATGATGATGTTAGTGATTTGCAGGTAAATAGGTAGATACTGTACCTTTTTTACATCACAACTTTTGCAGTTACCATCATAATGCACCGGCATGGTGGCATTTGGCTACCATCCCAACACTCCCTGTATTTGGGAGGCTGAGGAAAGGATTACTGTGTTTGAAGCTATTCTGGGTTAGGGTTAGAGTTTGGCCCCCAGCATCTGAGTGACCTGCAGTGTGTGCTTAGCAATTATTTTGATAAATGTTTGAAGCATGGCAAATAAGTATTGTCTTACAGAACATTCCATAACTTACGTATTATTCAATCCCTCCTATTTGTTAGGATACATTTTGATTTTATATCTACCAAATTTTCCTTGCGCATTGACCGTATAGTATTAACTCTTGATTTGGAAACTTGTGTAGAGTAAATGTTTAAGTGGAAAGACGATGGTGAAAACACCATTAGACTGCTGTGGCTTTGGGCTGAGTCACTGAACCAGCCTCTCAAGGAGGGGGTGTTCAGGGGCCTGACCTCATAATAGCTGCGTAAAGTCCCATAGCACAGTTCCCAGCCCAGTAATGTTAGCCACAACAGACAAATGTTTCTATTAGGTGGACTGGAAATAGTGAAGTGTAGATTTTTATGCTGTTGAGAGATTTGACACCTTTTAGAATACATTTGGACTACGAAAACTCATTTTGAAATCTTGAAGTTTAAGAGTAACTCTGAACTTTCATAATTAGAAAATCATCCTAGTAAAGTGTGGTAGGAAAATAGTGCTTTGTTTTATAAGTTTATAAAATACTATTTTATAGAAACAGGATTTTTCCTGGTCAGAAGTATATAGTTGGGTTGGGGAATGTAGTCAGTGGTAGAGTACATAACTGCATGTGTGAGGTCCTGTGTTAGATCCCCAGCACTACCACCACCACCACCCAAAAAAAGCATAGTCTGGAGTGTGTGTTTAATTCTAAAGCCACAAAGCAACAGTACTTAAAATTGATCTAGGTCTCCTGCAGCTAATTTTGAGCACAGACAGTATTTGAGGGGCATGTGTACACCATAGAGCAAGACCACTGTGGTCCAGGGGACTTACCATATTTCTACCAGGTGGTCAAAAATGAACAGGGGTTAAAGTTCAAAGTGCCGTGTTGAGTGGGGGTGACCAGTGCTGTGAGGACAATTCAGAAAGAGTGTGAGGCAGCTTTGGAGAGGAGAGGAGATAGCATGTTTAAAGATGGCATTGGAAAGGTTCCAAAGCCAAGAAAATTTATATTAGCAACAATGAGTTAATCTGATGGGATTGATTTACTATCGTAAAATTTCTGTAACAAAGTAAGACTCGTCTATATGGGTATAGGCTTATTATACCAAATTATCACAGAATTCTTCTGAAAGAATAAATAATAAGCCTCTCATTCACAAGTGTGGGATTCTGCTGAAGAAAATGCAGACTGAAATCAGAAGCTTCCAGGAGTTCCCTCCTGGCCAAAAATAAAGTTTCCTGCTGGGCATTCTGCCTGTTTCTGGCTGACTTGTGGAATCACTAGTGATTGAGATTTTCTGGCCAGGGAAGCAGGAGCCCACCATCTTTCCATCAGGAAGGTTTCTTGAGTTCTGTCGTGTGTGTGTGTGTGTGTGTGTGTGTGTGTGTGTGTGTGTGTGTGTGTGTGGTGTGTGTGTGTGTAGATAGAAAATTACTGTTTTTTCTGGGGGAAAAAATTGCTCAGTTGCTGATGTATCTATTTCAAATCTACCCTCACAGATTATCATTACTCTGCTTTTCGAAAGAAACTCAAACTTTTAGTTGAATTCTACATTTTTGGGTCCAAATTGAAATGATTTGGGTCCAAATTGAAATGATTTGAAAGCTGTAGAACAAATCCAGAAACTTTGGGCTTCTGGATGGTTCCCAGTCCAGCCCTTTCTCTTGTCATTGTATGTTTTTTTTGTGCTTGAAGAGTTTACTCACTGTCGTCATCCTTCCTCCTTTCACATTTTTCATTGAAAAAATGACAGTTTTACACATTGTTGATTGCTTAACTTGTTTCTTCAGAGAGAGAATTCAGGGTTTGGGTGGCCATCGAGGCTATAGGATGGTTTTTACTAGAGCAGCATTTCTGTCTCAGACATACCCTTTTGATACAGAAAAATTCTTAACAAATGCCAGGTTTCTTCTTATTACTGTGTGTTATAGTCACTTAGATATTTACACAACAAAGCAAGATATAAGTCAAATAAACATTTGTGCTGTTAATCCGCTATTGGGCCACATGGTTTTACATTTTTAATACAGAGCGTCTTTTTGAGACCAGGTCTCACTATGTAGTTCAGGCTGGTCTTGAGTTCATTTTAAGACAAAGTCTCACTGTGTAGTTCAGGGTGACCTTTAACTCGGGGTGATCTTCCTGCCTCAGCCTCCTGAGTGCTGAGATTGCAGGCATGTGCTACCACGCCCTGCCTATGCTGAGCCTTTAGAACTAATAAAATTTAAATTAGCAACATGATTTGATTTTGTGATTTTGCTAAAACTAGACCACTTGGTACTGGGTTTCATTGTGAAAAGATGCAACCTTAATTTCCCCGTTTAGTCTGTTGTCTCTGTATTTTTACTTTGGTTTTAGTTTAGAGGATGCCTGCTTTCCTAAATCTTGGGTACCCTAAAGAATTGGATTCAAACACATAGCAGCTGGTAGTCAGGTTCCTTATCATCTCAGACTGTCAGCAGCAGTTCTATGCTATTTAATCTGTACTTAATGGCTGACTAATTTCTTACAACTGGAACCAAAGCATTTCTGCATTATGGCTGCTGCTTACCTACTTATCAATACATTGTGGCAAAGCCTTCTGCCTCCACAGTGAACAAAACTGAAAGCTGTGATGTGGACACTTTGGAGTTCAGGATGCCCCATGCTATGGGATGATTTCTGTCTCCAGTTGCTTATCTGTCTGTTCACATGACTGGAAAACCTTGCTTTCAGTACATGCTGATACCCTTTGCCAAGTGTTGTAAACATAATTATAAGCACAAATGCAGGCCCAGAAACCACACAACAAAACAAGTACAGTGAGCCTGCGGCATTTTTTTAATGAAATGAAGGCAACACTTAAAAAATCAGAGACTGTTGATCCTTACAGTCCTCAAAACATTGATCAGTAGAGATCTGAGCATTTTGACTTCCATATTTAATATAATCAGTTCTTAAGACAAATTTGGTAACGTGATAGTTTGAACTTTGTTGTGAAAATGCTAATTTGGTTATGAAACCTGAGAGGATGCAAGACTGAAAGAGCTGTTCTAGTGGGAGAACTGTAGGTGAACAATGCCACATGTGTGACTTGGATGTAGAATAGACCAGAAGCTGTGTAGTATGCAGTCGTTTCTTTCCTTTTTTCCTGGGAATCGAACTCAGGATCTTTTGCAGTCATTTCTAACACTTAACATCCTTACAAAGTGGGGTAACCACTTGTTTAGGATGCTGTTAAGGAATCACATTTGGTATGGGAGATGCAGCTAAATCCAAGAATATGTAAGATTTTATGAATCTAATTAATTATTAGAAACATGCTCTTTTTTGAGTCTTGTGGTACACATTTGTATTCTTAGTGCTTGGGAAGCTAAACCAGGAAGACTGAGCTCGAGGCCAGCCTGGGCTACATAGCGAGTTCAAGTCCAGTTTGAACTACTATAGTGAGACCCTCTCAACATCCCCCTCGTGCTCTTTATGAATTCCCTGAGAGATAAGACCAATTGGAAACGAAGTGAAGCCATGTTTTTCCCTCCTTATATATAGTTTATGTTAAATTGTGTTTTGGCTGGATTGAGCTAATTAGGGTTTTTCTTCCCTGCAGTGAGAGGGTCCAAGCCAGGTAAGAATGTTCAGCTACAGGAGAATGAAATCAGAGGACTATGCTTGAAGTCTCGTGAGATCTTTCTCAGTCAGCCTATCCTACTAGAACTTGAAGCACCACTCAAAATATGTGGTAAGTTTTGGCACATTAAATTTCTTTGGTTATGTGATTTTAGTCAGGGGCCTGTTGACTTTGTATTAGCTAGGAGACTCATTCTTGTTCAATAACTTGGAACTACTTACACAATACCATTTTAGGGGCTGAGGATATAGCTCAGTGGCACAGCGCCTGCCTGGCAAGTGCAAGGTCCTGAGTTCAATTCACAGTACCAAAAAAAAAAAAAGTAACAGCATTAGAATAAATTTCTTGAATGGAGTTAGTTTACTTAAATGTTTCATAATTATAAAGAGTATTTCACTGATGAAATAAAAACATAGAAAACAAGATGAAACCAAGAAGGGAGAGATAAGAAAAGGTCTAAACTATATCAATAGAGGGTTATATTTGAACTTAAAGTGTCTCTGGTTATACCTAAAAATACAATTTGCTTTTGGAGCTCATTTAGTCCTTACATTTAGTCCTTATGCCTTACATAGAAGAAGCAGATAATCTCCAATAAATACCATAAAAAACTAAATGTTCATTTGAGTAATGTATTTTTGCATATTTGACACATGGATAAAATTTGTATATAGTTTTTTAAAAAGTGAAATGCTCTTAGACATCAGGCAGGGGAAAATTGAGGTAATATGGGTATTGGGTATGATTTTACTCAAAGGTTCTGTTGACATAGGACCTGGAGACTGAGCTGTCAGATCTGACACTGATCAGCCAACCTGAAAGGAAAACCATGTTACTTGGCAAGAAAGCATGCTGAGACATAATATGCCTTTCCACAAAATAAATTCTTAATTAGTTGAATGTTGTCTGAGGTTCTGGACATACACGTATACTTAAGATTTTTATTATGGTCTGTTCAGTGAAATGTGATACAAGACTGATTCTTAGTGTTGGCGGAGTTTTTTTAATTTTGTTTTTTGACACAGTCTCATTGTGTAGTTCAGGCTGGCCTTGAACTCACAGCTATCTTGTTTCAGCTTCCCAAGTGCTGGGATTACAGATGTGCACCACCATGCCCAACCTTTGGCTGTCAAATTAAGCTCTGATTGTTGGGCCGGGGATTTAGCTCAGTGGCTTAAGCGCCTGCCTGGCAAGCGCGAGGTCGTGAGTTCGATCCCCGGTACCAAAAAAAAAAAAAGCTCTGATTATTAGAGACGATTTAGTGTGCAATGAAGATTTCAAGAATGTCTTTCCAAAGCCTTGTTGGTGGATTTAATTATAGGTATGGTAACACTGTAACCACATTCTTGCTTCTAGGTGATATCCACGGACAGTACTATGATTTGCTTCGGCTTTTTGAATATGGTGGTTTCCCACCAGAAAGCAACTATCTGTTTCTTGGGGACTATGTGGACAGAGGAAAGCAGTCATTGGAGACTATCTGCCTCTTACTGGCCTACAAAATCAAATATCCAGAGAATTTCTTTCTTCTCAGAGGGAACCATGAATGTGCCAGCATAAATAGAATTTATGGATTTTATGATGAATGTAAGTACTTTATGCCTAAGGAAGAGATACTTAAGGTGCGGTTGTTAGAATTTATGAGAATTTAGACTCAGTATTATAATGTTGAGCTATTAACTTTTCTTTTTTCTTAGTCTTTCCCTTAGTATAGAAAAATAATACAATTATAATCTTCTGTGTTCTCTTATGATTAGGAAAAAATGATCACAGAAGTTGTTTCTTGAACATAATTCTTGTGAGAACAGCACTCACAGATCACTTAATTCTTACTGCAATTCTGAGAACCTGCTCAAATAGTTTTTGTTTTTAACAATTTAAGATGTAATTTCATTCAGTATTCCATGAGATTCATCTCTTTAATGTGTGTAATTCAGGAGTTGGTAGTAAATTTTATAGAATTGTGCAACTATCACTACAGACACCCGCAGACAATACTCTACATTGTCTAGAAATTTGTGCAGCTGCCTTCCTCCTACCCCACCCGCCGAGTCCTGCTATGTAGTGAGGTTAGCTTTGAACTGACTGTAGCCTAGCTGGCCTTGAGCTCTAGGTGATCTTCCTCCCTCAGCCTCCTGAGTGCTGGGACTACAGGCGTGCACCAAGGTTTGCCTTTCCTAGAGAATATTTATTGTAAGTTCAGTATGTATATACAGGTTTTTAAATGTGTGTTTTAGTTTTCTGACTTCTAAATTTTTTTAAAAATATCTTACATATTTTGCGGCCCATTTTTGAATTGTTTAAATAGTTTGATAGAAGTATATTTTTCCTCCAACACTGGGCATTGAACCAGAACCTTTAAACTGAGCGATGTTCCAAGACCTTATTTAATTTGGACATTGGTGTCTCACTAAGTTGCCCGGGCTGGACTGGAACTTGCTTGTCCTGCCTCAGCCATGAGCCACCTTACAGAAGCTGTTGTTTAAGCAAACAAAATGTTAAAAAGGTTTCAAATCCTTGCTTCCACCATCCTTTAACATACATTTCTGCTAGGAGAGAATTCAGGTTGGAAATAGAGGGGTGCTTAAGGAATTCTGGTCACTTAATGCCTTGCAGTATCATTATCAGGAGATAGTGAAGGTTGTCATTGTGACCCCATATAGGTGATGGCAGTCATCACCTGTAGTTTCTCAGAATGTGATCTTCCCTTCCACCTATCTGAGGCTTAGAGACGTGTTTGGCTCATTTATTAAAACATGCATCTCTTTAGAGAGGTAACAGTCATAGACATAGCCATCTTAAAACCACCTTTCCAGGGACTAGAGGGGTATGTAGCTCAGCACTAGAATGCTTACTTAGCATGTTCAAAGCTCTGGGTTCAGTCACAGTACTGCCCAAAAAATCTCAAGCCACGTTGTCACAGCAGGATGTTTCCTTGGTCTGTGACCTATAGATAAACCTAGCTGATAAGTGAGGTGGGACAAATCACCAGGGGAAAAAATCTTGTGGGTTCTGGAGTGACTGGGACAATTTTAGTCTGACAAGAAAGACATTTGTTTATTAACAGTAAATGTCTAAGGGAAAAGTACTAGTAGAAGAGTTACTCTAAGGAGGTAGTGAAATTGGGAGGCAGATTTTTATATTACTGAGTTTTGAATATTGATTACAGCTCTTTGGACTAAGAAAGCATTCCTTTCACACTGCTGTCACCTCAGAAAGTACTTTGATGTTTTTATTGGTGAAATTCAAATCTATCCAACGTGGATACCCCGGGAGGTCACTCTCCCCGGGCTCTGTCCAGGTGGCGTAGGGGAGCATAGGGCCCTGCCCTGTGATGTACAGTCCCTTTCCACAACGTTGGAGAAGCTGGGCCTTGTGTCTGCACCTGCATATTCCTACAACTTCTCAGAGTCCTTTGGGCAATGACTGAGGAGATAAACCATGCAGGAAACAATGTCTAGTCAACTTAAGACTTTAAACTTGAACTACAGAGGTAAAAATGAATAGATAAATAAATCTGAATTGCAAACTTCAAAACCAAAAATTTTTTTAAAAATTTAGGGGCTGGGGATTTAGCTCAGTGGCTTAAGCGCCTGCCAGGCAAGCACGAGGTCGTGAGTTCGATCCCCGGTACCAAAAAAAAAAGAAATTTAAATCTGGGTGGTCTGTTTGTTGTAACATAAGTCCTAATGTGATGGTATTGAATGCATCAGTTTTGGGTTGTACTTAGTGCAGTGGTGGCCTTTAAATGATTCAGAAGCTCAGTGTTGGTTGAAAGCAGTTCTTTTTTTCTTGTTTTTTTGAGACTGGGTCTTGCTACGTACTTCAGGCTCACCTTGAACTTACTGTGTAGCCCAGGTTGGTCTCAGTTACATATGCTCCAAAGTAGGAGGAGGAAAGCTAACCTGACTTGATAGATGAGTCAGCAGAAATAGTAAGAAATAAGTAAAAGAAGCTGTCTCTATGAAGAAGAAAGACTGTGGAGATGTAACATACAGGAGGGAAAAGTCTCCAGGGAAGCCTGCAGATGATTGTTTAGATGGGTTTCAATAGAAAACAGAGACTGAACCAAGTCAGTCTAAATGGAATTGAGACGGTCTGGTCTACGTTTCTGCATCATTGTGATCATGACTATTAAAAATCAGAGGCGTTTGTGCATATATATGTTCCCCTTCAGCCTCTTGTTATAAGGAGAAATTTAAGCTTCCAAGACCCTCCAGGGAAGGAAGGTAGAGGACAGAGAGAATTAATAGTTTCCAAAGAGTGAACAGAGATGTGTTATGTAGATATACCACTTCTTCATGATGAATGTAATGATGAATTGTGTACTGCAAACATATAGTAGTAAATTTTTTAAAAAATGATCCCAACTGGGTGCGGTGGCACATTTCCACATTGGGTGAGGTGAGGATCACTGTGAGTTCAAGGCCAGCCTCAGCTGTATAGTGAGTTCAGGGTCAGCCTAAACTTCATAGTGAGACCCTGTCTCCAAAAATAAAAGGTCCCAGTCATTAGAAAACCAGATACAGTCTGCTTTCCCTGTAGTCATCATACCTCCTGCTATCTTCAGGGTGGGAGTTCTCTTGTGTGAGTAGTTATTGTCAGGGATGATAGAATGGGTGTCTAAAGATTTCCTCAGAAGGAAGGTGGCAGTGACACACATAAAAAGCTGTGCATATTTGCCTTTAGAAATAGGGAGTTCCGAGGTTTAGCTCAGTGGCATAAGTACCTACCTGGCAAGCACGCGGTAGTGAGTTCAGTCGTCGATAAAAAAAAAACAGCTCTACCTATAGATGGAAATCAAACAAATATTAGATTTAAAACACAATTGGTGCTACCAAATGATTATTAGGATTTGATGGTAAACCTTAATCATGATCCTATCTGATATTTTTATTTCACACTTTATGAAATTTAAGAATATTTCACGTGAAAGGGTTAGACATTGCTCATGGACCAGCTATCTTCTTTTTGTACCTGTATAACTAATTGTAAGTAGCACTAGGAAATTTTTGTTTTGTTTTCGTTTCTTGAGACAGTCTCAACACATCCAGTCTGCCCTCAAGCTCACAGCAGAGACCATATGCTCTGCTGTACATTTGGGAGGCCAAATGTTGAGATTCAGGTGTGAACCACCACTCCTGGCTCACCAGGAGGTTTTTAATAAAAGCATCATGTTAAGATAATCACAGCCTTGTTTTTAGGGGAATTACCCTGAGAGAATGAAGCCACAGAATACTAAACACATTCTTAACTGTCGTAAATATTCACAGGTAAAAGAAGATACAACATTAAACTATGGAAAACTTTCACAGACTGTTTTAACTGTTTACCAATAGCAGCCATCGTGGATGAGAAAATATTCTGCTGTCATGGAGGTATGTGAGCTGATTTTCTCTTTTAACATAGGTTTTAATATCTTCTGAAGATGAGCACATTACATTTATGAGTCAGTGTTAGGATGACTTGCTCTAAGTAACTGTGCATTGTTGATTTGTTACTTGCGCACTGTGACCCAGCCAGGATCATTTGGAAAGGTGTCTGAAGTGAGCAGTTGATTTTTTTACAGTGAGTTCTATGACTCTCTAACAGTTTGATTTGAAAATACAGCAGACAGTATTTTTAAATATAAAATTAAAAGTACAACAGGCAGGAGACAGCAAGGCAGCAAAGTGGCAAAGAAGCAGCAGCCAAAGACAAGGACAGCAGCCCTCTCTGTCTGTCATATTCTGTTCAGGCAAGCCACCCTTAAGGCGAGTTGCACTCAGGGAAAGCAGTTGAGTGTTTTTAACCAAAACTAAAAAACATAGATTTAATTTGGGCTTTATCAGTGTTAACAAGTCTGTAGGCAAGTGGAACTGTTAAAGTGGGAACATCCTTTGAAAACAGTTCTGCTTTGTTTTTTCTCATTTAATAGGTTTATCACCAGATCTTCAATCTATGGAGCAGATTCGGCGAATTATGCGACCTACTGATGTACCAGATCAAGGTCTTCTTTGTGATCTTTTGTGGTCTGACCCCGATAAAGATGTCTTAGGCTGGGGTGAAAATGACAGAGGAGTGTCCTTCACATTTGGTGCAGAAGTGGTTGCAAAATTTCTCCATAAGCATGATTTGGATCTTATATGTAGAGCCCATCAGGTATTGATTTTGAATTTTACATGTACACTTAAGAGCATGTGTGTGAGCACAGATTCTCCTTGTTGATTTTGGTGGGTAGGTATTGCTTATTTATACAGTGTCTCTGGAAACAACCTGTCAGGCTCAACGGGAAACTGAAGAGTGGTTTTATTCATCAACATTTGCATCTACTTACACTGGCAAAATGTTTTTTCCAAGGTGGTTGAAGATGGATACGAATTTTTTGCAAAGAGGCAGTTGGTTACTCTGTTTTCTGCACCCAATTATTGTGGAGAATTTGACAATGCTGGTGCCATGATGAGTGTGGATGAAACATTAATGTGCTCCTTTCAGGTAGAGCATGTTTTCAAGATCATTTCCTTATATTAGTTTGAATTTTGCTGACTTGAAAAATAATTATCATGTTACCTTTCTGTTGTTATGTTATTTGTTGTTATGTTATTTATGTTGAATAATAGGCTAGTTTTTGTTTTAAAGTATCAGCTCCTCACACTTTACAAATCTTTTCTAAATCAGACTGACAGGCTCAAGGCCCTAAGTTCAATTCCCAGTGTTCCCCTCAAAAAAAAAAAAAAAACAGTATGAATATGTCAGTATAATGCTGCTCTAAAATTAAATCACTGCTTGTGTGTAGAAATAGTACGAAGTGCCAGGTGTGCTGTGTGATTACTTAATTCTACCCATTTTCCTGTAGTCTAATTTCTATGAAACCTTTGTTGAAATACATGATTCATTTGGCCCTCCACAGGAGCACTTTTTATGCATACATCTTCCCTCATCCTTGTTTCATCCGCCTGTTATGACAAACTTGACCACCCTCATCCCAACGACTAAATGTAGCCACTGAAATGTTGTGGCAGTTGTCAGTTAAATGAATGAAAACAATTATTTTACCATATTCTAGGGAAAACTTGCAGATTGTACGGGGATTCAAGAAACACTGTTCTAAAAAATTTACATCAGAAGTGATAGTTAGAGATACTGTGGACTGAGAGCTGTTTTACCCAGAGGGAAGATACCTTCTCCAGATCATATATTTTATCTGTTCATCATGGCATTACCAAAATGTTTTCACATCAGCTTTATTTGTGTTACTGCACTGGTGAGGCTTTCAGAGTAGTTGGGACATTTTAAACAGTCAAAAGCATTTTTGAACAAGAGATGTAAATGAGATTTTTAAAACTCGTTAAGATTTTGGGTTGAGTGTATTTCCCAAAACTCATTTGTCTGTTGAATTTTCTCAGATTTTAAAACCTGCAGAGAAGAAGAAGCCGAATGCCACAAGACCTGTAACACCTCCAAGGGGTATGATCACAAAGCAAGCAAAGAAATAGATGTCATTTTGACACTGCCTAGTTGGGACTTGTAACATAGAGTATATAACCTTCATTTTTAAAACCGTAATGTGTACTGGTCAGCTTGTTCAGATAGATCTGTGCTTGTGGGGGCCCCTCCTTTTGTTTTTGTTTTAATGAATGACATTTGCTGGTTCTAACAGCAAATGAAAGACACTCCACTCCCAAGGAAAGGTGTTCTGTTCTTAATTCCCTGTTCCTTTTGCAGACAACTTTAATGGTGGTGTTAAAAATACACCCCAGGACAGTTTATCCTGTCTGGGGGGTTAGGGGAGGGTAAGTGTTTAAGTGATCTTTTTTTTAAATCAGTACAACCCATGAATAATGTAAATGCTCATTTTATTTAGAATATAAAGAGAGCCCTAGGGTGCTCTGAATCTGTACATGTTATTGTCATAATATGCATACTGTTGATACAAACCACTGTGAACATTTTTTTATTTTAAAATTTTGTTTCAAAGGGATTGCTTTTTCTTCTCATTGTCTTGTCATGTACAAACTAGTTTTTACAGCCGTCAACAGTAGACATAATCTTCAACCTTGCCAGGATCACTGGTATGATATATATTTAATTAAAGCACACTTTCCCCTACCTACGGTATACTTAAAATAATGATGATGAAAGCCATTCTTTTAAATGTGACTCTTTTCCTAAAGCCAAAGTTTCTGTTGGAATATGTATTGACAACCCCCTTAAGTGCAGGGTGGCATGGCTGCATACACATACCACCTCCTTGGGGATTCAAAAACATGTTTTTGATTTTGAATAGCAATTAGTAATATAGTGTATTTAAGCTATTATGAGTAAAGTTAATAACATTTTGTACAATTTCCATATAATCTATTCATTAAGTAATCTTTTTACAGTTGGACCAAGCCTGAACCCGTCTATTCAGAAAGCTTCAAATTATAGAAACAATACTGTTCTATATGAGTGACCGATTATGCTTTCTTTGGCCTACATTCTTTATTCTGCGGTGAAGTTGAGGCTTATAAGTCAAAACAAAGGAACTTAACTTGCTGTCCACCAGTTTATAAACAGGACTCACAGTATCTATGACTTTTTTAAGCTAAGATCTGTTAAAAAAAAAATCTGTTTCAACAGATGACCGTGTACAATACCATGTGGTGAAAATGAATTCAGACTTATTAAATGACAAACTTGTTAAATCTTCTCAGTGTCTGTTTATCAGCACAATACACACAGGAAAACTGTTGATGGCATATTGAATAGATTTTAATGAATAAATTGCTCTGGAAACCAGTTTCTTCTTGGATTTGTGTTCCTTCAAATCTTTCTGAAGGGTATGTCTTCGACATCTCATTTGCATA